>QXTE01000064.1:1325717-1487992 GCA_003942145.1 Platysternon megacephalum
CGCCCCCCCCCCCCCCCCGGCTGCTGACGGGCAAAAGGAGCAGCTGCCCCAGGGCCGGCGATTTAAAAGCAGCAGTGGCTGGAGTTCCGTGCCCTTTAAATCGCCGCTGGAGCCCCAGGCAGCACGGGCCAGGCGGCATGGATGGACTGGCTGGGGGACGCTGAACCCCCAGCTCCGCCCTTTCCGCCCGAGGCCCCACCCCGTCCGGTAAGAGAGAAATTTTACTTTCACCCCTGGCAAGACACCAAATAATTCTTCTTCGAGTCATGCCCTATGGTGGCTCCACTCTAGGTGCAGTAGTGTCCCCTGTGCCTTTGATCAGAGATTTCTAATAACAGTGTCCGTTTGGCCTGGGTATGTGTACTAGTCAGCCTTATATAGCAGAGTGTGGGTGAATCGCTTTGTTTCTTCTCAACCACCTCGTCCTGAGACAGAGCTCTGGCAGTTGTCCTTATTTCTTAGTCTTGTAGTTAGTTGAAGTTGCTCTTAGCATTAGTGTATTTAGTTAGTGAATAGTAGTAGTTAAATTTTCTTCTTTTTTCATATATAGATAGATATTAGTTAGTAGTTCTTGTTCACTGGAAGGTTATGCCCGGTTCTCCTGGCTTCACATGCTGTCTATCATGCTGGGAGGTGATCCTGGTAAGCAACGGGCAAACCTGGTGCATCCGTTGCCTCACAGAAACACTTCTGGGCAACATGCGAAACTTCTGTCTGGCACTGAAATCCAGAAAAAACAGGGAGACAGTTTTGTTTCATTATGAGAGTTCTCTCTGTCCAGCTTTTGACCTAAGCGAAGCAACCCTGCCCCGTATGCCGGTCTCTGAGCAAATTTGCTGCCTCCACAGTATCGGAGCTCCTCTCCTCCATGGCATCTAAGGGGAAGACGCATGACTCCTGTCATAAGTCCTCCAAGGACTGTGCTCCAAGCTCACCAGTTAGAGAATATACCTCTAAAAAGCCAAGGTCATTGGTGTCTTCAGCCACTTCAGCACCATCTGCTCTCCAATCAGGTATACACAAGGCTGCTGAAAGACCAAATGATGGCAAAGCCTCAGGCCCAGGGAGATCACTGGCGGACCAAGGCGGCAAGAAGAGCTCTTCCTTGGTACCAAAGAAGCCCTCTTGGGCTCCGACCGCACTTTCCTCATAGTGCCCAAGACTCATAGTACAGTAACTTCCCACTTAACGTCCTCTTGCTTAACGTTGTTTCGATCTTATGTCCCTGCTCAATTACAGAACATGCTTCATTTAAAGTTGTGCAATGCTTCGTTATAACCTCTTTTGGCTGCCTGCTTTGTCCACAGCTGGCAGCCCCGCTATCAGTTCTCCTACGCACCTCCCGCCCGCCGGCAGACCCCGTGGATCAGCGTCTTCCCCCTCCGCCCCCCTGACTTCTGCCCATGGCAATCAGCTGGCTTGCGGTGTTCAGGAGGGAGGGGGGAGAAGCAAGGACTCGGCGCGCAGGCTCCCCCTCCCTCCTGTGCCTCCCGAATGCCGCAAACCAGCTGATTGCTGCGGGCGGGAGGGAGGGAGGAGCGAGGATGCGGCGTGCGGAGTAAAGGGGAAGGAGGGGGAAGAAGAGGCGGGTTAAGGGTGGGGGCTTGGGAGAAGGGGGGCATGGGCGGGCCGAAGGTTGAGCCCCCCGCCCCTGGTGCTTACAGAGTAGGGGAATCTGCTGCTGCGCAACATGCTTCTCCTAGCCTACAGCACCTTCAGCCTCCTTGCCTGCCTCATTGTCTCCAGTGCCAGTGGGCTGTGCCTGTGTGGGGTAAGGTGGGGGCGCCTCCCAACTATAGCACTGTACTGTATGGCAAAAAAAAAAAAAATTCCCTGGAACCTTAACCCCCCCCCCCCCCCCCCCCCCCCCCCCAATTTACATTAATTCTTATGGGGAAACTGGATTTTCTTAACATCGTTTCACTTAGTTGCATTTTTCAGGAGCATAACTACAATGTTAAGTGAGGAGTTACTGTACTATCAGTGCCCTCGGCCACCATCACTTCAGTGCAGACCACGAACTCAGTACCAATAACACACTTGGTATTGCAGGAATTCTGTTTTCCCCAGAACCTGGCTGTATCTGAGACTCGCGAGTCGCTGCTGCTCTGCTTCGACTTAGTGTCTGTACCGAGGACATTGAGTTCATCTGGTACCGACAGTTTCACCTCAGATTTCTCCAGGCACTCCTCCAATCCAGAGTGAATTTGAGGAAGAGGATTCTGATGAAGACCTTGCCTCCGTGTCTCAAATATCAATTCAGGATTCTCTCCTTCACTCCTATAGAGGCCCCTTTCCAGAAGTCTCTGATGAGTCTATAATTACTTGTGCCACAAGCTTGCAACCAGCATCTCACTGGTATGAGCATTTGTGGGTGCCTCCTCTTATGTCTTATGCACCACCTCCTTGGCCATATTGGGACCCTTGGACAGCCCATCGCCAACAATTTTCCAGGGCACTGACAGGGCCGGCTCCAGCTTTTCTGCCGCCCCAAGCGGGGGGGAAAAAAAAAAAAAGACGAGCGGCGGCACTTCGGTGTCAGCTAAATCGCACCGCTCCTTCGACGGCAGTTCGGCGGCAGGTCCTCCCTCTCTTCCTCTTCGGCAGCAGCTCAAAGAGGAAGAGAGGGAATGAGGGACCCACTGCCGAATTGCCGCGGAAGACCCGGACGTGCCGCCCCTTTGAATTGGCCACCCCAAGCACCTGCTTCCTACGCTGGTGCCTGGAGCCGGCCCTGGGCACTGAGCACCACCTGTCACAGAGAGGAAACCTGCATCACCTGCTCTCTCTGAGACCTGCCCCTCAAGAAGAATCCTTTGGGGAGCGGGAAGCTAGAGCCGATGAAGAGGCCTCTGTTATAGCCAACATTTCATCTTCATCTCCAGATGAAGTTGTCGTGCCTCCTCCTCCTCCATCCGGGATGGATGATTTTAAACAGTTTGAGAATCTAGTCAAGAGAATTGTTGACTCCTTGCAGATCCCTCTCAAGGAGGTTAAAGAACCTCATTATAAGCTGCTTGATATCTTTCATTCACCCTCATATGCACGCATAGCTTTGTCGGTCAATGAAGCCCTTCTGGACGCAGTGAAGATCATTTGGCGCACTCCAGTTGCTATTCTGCCTACATGCAAGAGAGTGGATAAGAAATATTATGTTCCAGCAAAGGACGCAGAATTTTTTTTCTCATCCTTCACCTAACTCCTTGGTAGTCGATACAGTCAATGAACATAGAAGGCAGCACCATGCTAAAACCATACCCCATGAAAAAGACCGTAAGCATCTATACCTACTGGGAAGGAAGTCTTGCTCATGAGCCTCCTTACAATTTAGAATCGCCAATTACCAGGCACTAATGGCAAATTAAAATCATATAAACTGTACCAAACTGAACTCTTTTGTTGCCCACCTACTGGCAGAGCACAAGAAGCAATTCCAGGCAATTATTGCGGAGGGCTAACTACTCACCAGAACGTATCTACAAGCCTCCCTCGACACTGCTGATACTGCCACCTATTCAGTCGCTACAGCAATAGTTATGAGAAGGGCTTCCTGTCTCCAGCTCTCCGGATTTCCAAAAGAAGTCCAAAATATGGTGGAGGACCTTCATTTTGATGGGTCTGAATTATTTGTGGACACCACGGACGAATCTCTGCAAATGTTAAAGGACTCTAGAACTACCTTATGTTCTCAAATCTGCCTACAAGAGAGAGCTCAGCAAGTCCCAGACTGGTCAGCGATCACATCCTGCTCAATTCCTGACGTCCCAGAGGCCATACAAACCACATCAAAAGAGACAGATTCCAGAGATGGAAACCATCCACCTCTCAGTCTTCCACCTCCAAGCAGCAATCTTGACAGGCTGGTAGAGGGCCTGAATTACTATCCTGATCCTTATCAGCTGCAGCGATTCGCCTGCCTTCCTCCCTTTGGTGACTGCCTTTACCCCTTCAGGTGGGCTTGAGAGTTAATCACTACAGAAAAGTGGGTTTTGAGATCATCTCCACAGAGTAGGCCATCCATATTACTATGCTTTCACAAACAAACCCCGCTTCTCCGCCCCTCTTCAGGGACCCCTCTCATGGGAACTTGTTTTTTCAAGAAATAGACTCTCATATGGTTGGGAGCTATACAACCAGTCCCCATGCAGCACAGAGGGAAGGGGTTTTATTCCCAGTATTTCCTGGTACCAAAAAAGAGCAAGCTTAGGAATTGGTGCACATGCAACTCGGTCATCATCACAGCAGGTATTCAGAACATGACCGGGGATGTACTCTGCAGACGTTCTTCCAAGACCATGAATGAGACAGACCTCAGCCTATTACACCACATATTCTGTCAATGGGGCACCCTTAGATAGACCTGTTTGCCACACAGTTAAGAAATGTGCCCAGTTTTGCTTGAGAGGAGGACTGGGTCATTGATCCCTGGGGGATGCATTTCACTTTCATTGTGCTAGGATCTCTTGTACGCATTCCCATCTATTCCTCTAATAGCCAAAGTTAGGCACAAAATAAAAAACGCCAAAGCGAGAGTTATGCTAACAGTTCCGACCTGGCCCAGACAAGCATGGTTTACTTAGCTGGTACAGTTGGCTGATTGCCCACTGATCATTCTCCACATTGCTCCTCATCTGTCCCAGGAAGGCAGGAAGATCCTTCGCTCCAATCTCACAGTGCTTCATCTCAAAGCATGGCTGGTCAATCATTCACAGGATTAGAGACCACCTCAGAGGAAGTAAAAATAGTACTATTACAGAGCAGGAAACAGTCTACACGCTACACATACTCTCAAAAATGGGCAAAATTTGTCTGTTGATATGACCTCAAACATATTCCACTGATGACCTCATTGCTGCCAGATAGTCCTGAAATTTTTGGTGTATATCGATGAGCTCCATTAGAGTCCACCTGGTAGCCATCACAGCTTTCCACTCCCCAATACAGGGTTATTCTGATTTTGCCCACTCAATGACAGTGAGGTTCCTCCGGGGACTCAGAAATCTTTATCCACTAGTCAAGTGCCCTACTCCTGTTTGGGACCTGAATCTGGTCCTTAAATGTCTCACAAGGCCCCTGTTTGAACCAATGGCTACCTGCTTACTGCTCCATTTATCAATGAAGACCACATTCCTCAGAGCCATCACATCGGCATGACGGGTTGGGGAAATAGGGGCCTTTATAGCATACCCCCCTTCACAGTATTTTTTAAGGACAAGGTCACTCTGCGACCCCATCCAAAATTTTTACCCAGAGTTTCTTCCGAGTTCCATATTAACCAACCCATTCACCTGCCAGTCTTCCAACCTAAACTGCTTCTCGATAACCAAAAGGCACTGCTGCACACCCTTGACATCAGGAGAGCCCTGGCCTTCTATCTGGATAGGACTAAACCCTTCAGAAAGACCTCCAAATTGTTTGTCTCACTGGCAGATAGATCAAAAGGGTGTGCAGTCTCTCTAGTAAAAGACTTTCCAATAGATATCCAGCTGCATTAATTCTTGCTATGAATCTTGTAATATTCAAACACCTTCAAACATACCCATTCATTCTACAAGCATTTCCATCTCTATAGCATTCCTCAAAAATGTACCCATTATTGAAATACGTAAGGCCGCCATTTGGGTGTCTATACATACATTGTCCAAACACTATGCAATAACTCACGACTCTGCTTCTGATGCTGGTCAGCTCAGCTGTACTTTCTTCGGTATTGGACTCTATTCCAAAGGCCCCCTTCCTTGCCTTTGAGGGAACTGCTCAATAGTTATCCAGAGTGGAGCATCCATAGGGACACTACTCAAAGAAGAAGAAATGATTACTCACCCTGTGCAGTAATTCTGGTTCTTTGAGATGTGTGTCCCTTTGAGTGCTCCACTACCACCCTCCTTCCCCTCTGCTTTGGAGTTCTCTGCTATAGAGCTTCACAGTAGAGAAGGAACTGAGGGCGGTTCGCCCATGCAGCACTATGTAACAATGGCACAGGACATGAGGCTGACTAGCATGCATGTGGGGACTGAACAGACACTGCTATGAATAATCTCCAGTGAAGGGTGTAGGGGACGCTAGCACACCTAGAGAGGAGCACCCGTCGGGATGCACATCTTGAAGAACCACAGTTACTGCACAGGGTGAATAACCATTTCTTCTCCCATTCACCACAGACTTAGATATTAGTATTTCTAACAATTGCCTCATGACAGTCTGTTTCACTGTATCCTCATCTCCTGGAAGGATCTCCTTAATGTATTTGCAGTGATCAGCCTTCTCTCTGTCAGAAGGTGATTCCTACCTAAGGTGTTTATACATCCATTCCACCTTGTTTCCTCCTATTTTGACACCTGCTACCTCAACTGGAGCATAGTGACAGCCAGTTCTGAGGCAGGATCACTGTACAGTATTCCTCTATGCTTTTCTTAACCCCTATCTATAATGCGTAGTGGGGATTGAGGGGGGAAGCTGCATTATTGTGGGTGACATCAGTCTGAATGACATATGCTGGAGATCTCATGCAGCAAGTATTACTATTTCTTCAGAAGTTCTAAATATTACAGCTGACAAGTCCCTAACTCAGAAAGTGTTGCATTCAATATGGGGGAAGATGTTGACAGATTAAGAGGAATTGATTTCAGAAGTAAGAATTAGTGGTTATTTAGGTGCATGTGATCATGACTTGAATACATTTATGTGCAAACAAATCAGTAATATGTACTTCGTTAAAAGGGTCAAATGTACAAAGTTGAAAATATTTGAGCTGAATCATCTGGGAGAAAGAACTTAAACAGAAAAATGTGAATGATAATTGGGAATTGTTTAAGAACATCCACAATCCCAGAGAGAAAAGGCTACACTGATATTAAAACAAATAAAAAAAAAGCCTGGCTTAAAGGGGAAGTGAAAGCTGTGTGTGTATAATATAAAAATAAAATAGAAGAATGAAGAAGTTGATAGTATTGAATGTAAATTAGAAGTTTAGGAAGTGTAGAAAATTGATAAGGGAAGCAGAAGGACACATGGAGAAATCTGTCAGAAGCATTAAGGACAATAAAAAGGTGTTTAAGTATATCAAGTACAAAACAATTCTAACATTACTAGAGGGACATGGCAGAAATAATAATAATGATGTAAAAAAGGAAAAAGTTATAAATAAATATTTCTGTTCTGTATTTAGCAAGAAGCCAGATGATGCATTTATATCATCTGATGATACTGAAATACTTTTCACCCTCACACACAGTAACTGAGGGTATGTCTATACAGCAGCTGGGAGGAGTGATTCTCAGTATCGGTAGACATATCTGTGCTAGATTTGCTTGTGTTAGCACCTAAAAATAGCAGTGTGGCTATAGCGGCTTGGTCAGTGACTCAGGCGAGCTGCCTGAGTACAATCCTGCTTGACCCCCTGGGTAGATACTTGGGTGGGTAGCCTGAGACACTGCTATTTGTCATGCTTCTGTGATCACACTGCTGTTTATTGTGTTAGCTTGATGAGAACTAGTGCATGTATGTCTACTCCTGCTGGGATTTTCATGGTTTTTGAAATCAGTAGATTTAGATAACTTGCATCCAATAGGTTGCCGAAGAGGTCTCCAAATGGGTAATGTTGATTTTTCAATCAGTCTTGGGACACTGGGGACGGTCTAGCTAGAGGACTGAAAGAATGTTAATGTGCCACTATTTAAAAAGGGTAAAAGGAATGACCCAGCCTGACATTGATCCTGGGCAAAATCATGGAGTGGCTGAAATGGGATTCGCTTAATAAAGAATTAAAGGACAGTAATATAATTCATACCAACCAACATGGATTTACAGAAGATAAATACTGTCAAACTAAGGGGATATCTTTTTTGATACCTTTATCAAGTAAACTTGTAATCTTAAGAGTTGATGTAATATACTTATTTCAGAAGGCATTTGACTTGGTACCACATGACCTCTTGACTAATAAACTAGAACATTAAAAGGATTAAAAACTGGTCCCAAAATGTAATTATAAATGGGACATCATTGTTGCATGGCTATGTTTCTAGTGGGATTTCACAGGGATTGGTTCTTCCTATGCAAGTTTTTATCAAGGAGTTGGGGAAAAAACCCATAAAATTGTTACTGATAAAGTTTGCAGATGAGACAAAGATTGTGAGAATAGTACATAATGAAGAGGACGGGTCACTGATGCAGAGTAATCTGGATCAGTTGGTAATCTGAGTTTAGGCAAACGATACGCATTTCAGTACAGCCAAACGTAAGGGTCATCTATCTAGGAACAAAGAACGTAGGCCACACTTAAAAGATGGGAGATTTATCCTGGGAGGTAATGACTCTGAAAAAGATTTGGGGGTCATGGTGCATAATCAGTTGCGACACTGTGGCCAAAAGGGTTAATGTGGTCCTTGGAATACTGTCTAGATTTGGTGTTCATACTTCAAGAAGAATGTTGAAAAATCGGAGCGAATTCAGAGAATAGCCATGAGAATGATTAAAGGATTAGAGAATATGAGCTCCTTAAATCTTCCATTATAATGCAATTTATCTTATCAAAGAGAAGGTTAAGGAGTGACTTGAGCACAGTTTATAAGTACCTACAAGGGGGACAGAAGTTTAATAATAGAAGGTTCTTGCTCTAGCAGAAAAGGTCTTACAAGAGCCAATGGCTGTAAGCTGAAGCTAGACAAATTCAGATTAAAAGTAAGGGGCACATTTTATTTATTTTATTAACGGTGAGGATAATTAATCATTGGAACAACTTACCAAGGTTTGTGATGTTTCCACCGTTGGACATTTTTAAATCAAGACGGGTGTTTTTTTTTCTAAGTGTACTTTGTTCAAGCACAGTTATTGGACCTGAAGCAGGGGTATACAAGGAAGTCCTATGGCTTGTGTTAAGCAGAAGGTGAGCCTAGATCATCACAATGGTCCCTTGTGACCTTGAAAAATCTATGCATCTATTTCCATATAAATATTTCAGCTACTGTCTGCTATTTTAGTTCAGCAGTTCTGGCCTCAAGATGCTCTGACAGCCATGCACTACATGCCAATATCAAGTGCAAATGTACACCACTTGGCCACAAAGAAAATAGTCATATGTTTTGCCTTCTGACATAAACTGTATCGTTCTCACTGACTAATTGGGTGTTGGTTTTCTACCTCCATTTGGTGTTCTGGTGTTTTTACTCCATGTCTGGGTGTTGGGTGAACCTAGGTTTCAATTTCTGTCCATTGTATCAGTCTAATTGTGTCTCCAGCACTCTGGCCTCTCAGCTTGACAGTGGAACTCTATATGTAACCTTAACAATAAGGGTAGTTACTGAAAATACTATAACTTGCTGAAGGCAGTTATGTTGGCATTCTGCTTGCTATTTCAATTACTGTTACACCAAAGCAACAAATGAAGAAGTGAACCTGCAGGCTAAAATAAATAAGGCTATGTCTACACTACAGTTTCTGTTGGCATAACTTATGTCACTCAGGGGTGTGAATAAGCCACCCTTCTGAGCAACATCAGTTACACTGACATAAGCATCGGTGTGGTCAGCGCTATGTTGGCGAGAGAGCCCATCGGTATAGACTCAGGAGTGGCCAAACTGACTGACCACCTGAGCCACATTCAATAATCTTCAGAAGTTCAAGAGCCACAAGACAAAACACAAGCTGCCCCGCGGGGAGGTGCCTGCTGGGGCACGGGGCTTCTGTCCCGACACCTCCCTGCAATGCAGAAGCCCCTAGTCCCACCACTCCGCTTCAGGGCAGCAGCCCCGAGCTCCCCCCGCTCAGTCTTGGTAGGTGTAGAATGGGAGGGGGTGTGCATGGTGAGCTCCGCGAGCCACACTTTAAGTGTAAAAAGAGCCCCATGCAGCTCAAGAGTCAGAGTTAAGTCACATCTGGAATAGAGCATCTTCTCCAGATGCAAAGCAGCTGTATGTGTAGACAAGCCCTAAATGTGCGTTAGAGAGAGCAGCATTTCAAGCTTGATTAAACAACTGCTTTGTATTTTCTGAATGTTGTTGTACAATGCTCATGGTTTCACAATGCTTATTTTTCTAAGGAATATCTAGAGCTACACAGAAGATGGAAATTTTGTTTTCGGAATCATAATGAAACCTGAAAATTTCAAAATTCTGCAAAGGAAAAATCTGATTATTTTTTTTTGATCTAGCCAATCAAAATGTTGCATTTTGATTTCAACTTTTTAATTTTTATTACCAAATAGTATAAAAATTACAAAATATATAACACAGAAGTTTCTGTGTGGAGTTCAAGGGTGTAGGATTTAATCTATAAAGCCCACAATGGCTTGGGATCTAGTGAGCTGAAAGATCAGCTCTTTCCCCATGTGATATTACTGCATTTGCTATCCGCAGATGTGCTCAAACTGGGGACCTTTAAATTAAACAGGTGCATGCTGCTGACAGGGCATTCTCTGTGAAGGCTCTTCCTATTCAGAGATCACCACCTTTGGTGTGTCTACATATATTAATTTTCTGGGCACACTGTGTCAGTGAGTCAACTGGGGTCCACGAAGGGGCCTCATACTTCAGTGGCCACATCGTCTAGCAGTGAAAGTCCAATAACTGGCCACTTACTTTGGCGGCCAAATTGTCCCACAGCAACAGTCTATGGGGCCGCCTCTCTCTTGGTGGCAGTGGTTGCCCAACAGCAAGTCTAAGCAGCTGCCCTCTCTAGTGGCAATAGTGCCTAAGGGCAATTGTGGGGAGGGTAGGGGCCTCCATACCTCACTGGGTTCCAGGCCAAGGCCCTATGACAACCAGGTACCCTGGCATAGGATTCTGGTTTTAGTATGCCCAAACGTGTACCCTGGGTCACTTCCTACCATTAATCCCGATTCTGTAGCTCCTCGTTGATAGCGGCTCGTCATCCTCTGGGGTCTCGCGGCATAGTCAGGATGCTCTGCCTCAGTGGTTTGGAGCTCTGGTGGCTTCTTAGCAGCAGCTTACAGCGCATGTCCTCTCTCCTACTCAGCCAGCCCAGACTGAGCTGAGTTGCATACTTTTATATGCTCCCTCCATTTGGAGCATGCCCAGCAATGGCTTGGGGGTGTGGCCTCCTGTGCCCAAAGTATTGGGTTAACCCTTATGTTGCCAGTGCAGGGTTGATACACCTCTTCACACGTTGCACAAAGCTCTGTCTCTAAATCCTTAAAATTTGTCTCTTTTGGTGGATTAGTAGGCTAATGGGCAGGATACTGTGAGTTTGAATTGGATATGTTATTACTTATGAACTGTTGGCAGTTTGATGTTTAACAGTCTTGCATTTTGTATTGACTATTGTTTTAATTACAGTGAAATGTAGAGTATAAGACTGGCACTATAAAATCTAAATAATAAATATATATGTGTTCACAGGAAACCTCGACCTGTCTCTCAGCTGGTTGCACAACAGGTTACTCAGCAATTTGTGCCCCCTACACAATCAAAGAAAGAGAAAAAAGACAAAGTAGAAAAGGAAAAAAGTGAAAAGGAAACAACTAGCAAAAAGAACAGTCATAAGAAAACCAGGTAAATTAAAAGCTGTTGGTATTTGTAAAATATTAAATGAGTCACATTTTTCATCACTAGTGTAAGTGTTCTCTTAAGTCATTTTAAAATTAGACTAAATATTTGTTGAAGTTTCATTGTTTTATGATGCTGTTGTTTGTGAAGCAATCTTGCAGTTTGTAGTTTTGACCACAAGATGGAGACTAAATGGACTAAATAGGAGGGGGAAAATTAGGTATTGTCAGTAAAGGGATAGAGTTTTCCTCATCTAGCAAAATGATTTGTAGACAGAAAAATGGAAGATATAACGTTCCAGTAAACCAGAAGAAGAGGAAAGTGACTAGTTTTTAAACAGAATTGGATGAGAAAAGGGAATATAAGGTTCTGGAGAAGTAGGCAAGGTAGAGTTGGTATTCATGCAGAATTTGGGATAAGGAACAAAGGCTAGAATAACAACTTTTGGAGACCAAACTGACTTATGAAGCTGAAAACATACGCCGTGGATTGAGATACTGAAGGATATCTTGGACTCTTAGAATACCAGTCTGAAATATGATAGTTCAAGCAAGTAGCCGCAAAGTCTTGATCTTGCCATGGACTAGGAGCAGCCTGCAGTTGGAAGGAAAAATGTAGGATGTTAGACACAAGTAGAACTGGGTGAAATTTTTCAGCCAAAAATACAGATTCGGTGATACAGAAAATTTTTCATGAATTTGTGTCAGCGTTGCCAAATTTTGTGTTGGGGGAAAAACAAAATCCAAAAATGTCTAAACGTTTTGTGTTAATATTTTCAAAATGAAATGTTTTGATTTTTTTTTTAATTCAAATGGACTGTTTCAATATTTCCTTCAATGTCATTTAAAAAAAGTAAAAACACCCACTCAGTATTAATAAAAAATATATATAAAAAACCCCCACATACATTGTTTCAGGTAAAAAGAAACATTTCATTTATCCTGAAACTAATTTTTATAACTTTTCAATTCACTGAAAACCTAGAAAAAGTTACTTTCTGGGTTGATCCAAATTGATTTTTTTGTAATTTATCTTTTGGAACTGCAAGCAAACCAAAAATTCAGTTGTTTGCATAGCTCTGGGACAATATTGCTTGTGTCTAGATTTCCCCAAGTTAAGTATAAAGTTACTTTAGTCACAAATATGTAACTAAAAACCCGAGAAGACTGAAAGAGATGCAACCTGCTTAAAAGAGGAAGAGAAAATGTAGGGAAATAGTGTCGCTGTGTGTTTTGGAAGTGCTGCAGTCTGTGAGGCTGAGTTCAGCCAAGGAAGATTCTATGGAATCACTCCTGCAGAGAAGTGGCAGACATTTTCCATGCATTGGATGAAACAGGACCTTCAGTGTTATTCAGGGACTGCTCCAGAAAGAGTAAAGACTACTCCCCACATTTACATTGAAAAGGCTGGGACTATTTTTTTCAACAGGAAGGAAATGGAACAGAGCTGGGATAAAGGATTTTTGTAATGTTTGTCTTATTTCTAATTATACATTTTGGCTGGCTAGAGGGTAACATGTTTGTAAGTTAGTATCTTTAGAGAGATTGTTTTGAATGGTAACAATTATGTGGGAATGCTGAAGGTTAAATAGTCTTATTACATGAGAAGTGAGAGAGGGTGATATTGCAAGGGCTGGGAACAGGGATGTGCACAGGAATTTAAATTTGACCGCTTTTGGAAGGGCACATTAAACACACACATTAAACCATATCAGCACACACATGTACATCACATACATAGAAATAAACACTCACCACTTCAATGAAAATCCATGCGCCGTGAAGCCATTTGAATAAATGTATCCACAAGGACTTGGCTGTGGTGGGGTCACAGAGCTCTACCCACCCCAGGGCCATAGCAGAGAGATGAGCGGAGCTCTGTGACCTTGCCAATTATTGAAGGGGGCCCGTGCCACTGCTTGCCCTCCCATGTGCACGCCTCTGGCTGGGAATATTGTTTAAAAATAAAAATCTCAGTAAGAGCTGTACAGAGAATTGCTTGAAAAATTAATAGTGAAGAGAAATCAACCTACTGGTTTCCATATTCAAACACTCAAGTATTACATACAAGTAAAAAAAAAAGTACTATCTGATTTTGGCTAGACTGGGTTCTGATTAAGAATGCTCACCTTAGTTTCTACGTTAAAAGAGCATTTATTTATTTTTTTAAAGGAGCACATTTAAATGTTGTTTCCAGAAATATGTATAACAAAATCTGCATACAGTAAGCCCTAAATTTTCTCTCTGGCATGCAGCCCATTCAGGCTGGCAAAAGTGAATCCTTCCTCTCCACTCCCACATCTTCGAGCAACCAGTTAGGCTGTTGATTAATGCTAGTTCAGCCTTGGGGCAAGAGTCGCATTGGGCTCCCTGTGTACTCTTATGCAGCTTCAACTCTTGGCTGCGTGGGAGTGCATAAGGTGGGGTGAGGTGACTCAGCATCAGTTCTACTTGAGGCAGGGCTCTAAATCCCTGTTTAGGCGAGGTGAGGGCTAAGATTTGCTTTTAGGAGCACACCTGCCAAATCTTCGTTTCATGTTAATTTCTTTACTTCCAAGCTTGGCCTGGAGAAAGTTGTGGAATCAAATATAGGTTCTGTAGGTCAGTTTTAAAAGGCTTGCTGTGTGCTGTGCTGCTGTTGTCAGCAGGTATTTTCAGCTGCTGTGGTGACATGATTTGTCACCTGGCACACACAGAAAACTAATAACTTAGTGTTTCATGCCTAGATCACCCATTGCACTAGCACCTGCAAAGACCAAGTTGATGGAATATAGTTTAAATGTTCTGTTGTGGTCTTAAAAAAAAATAGTAGTAATCAAACCAGAGTTTGTGGCCCCGTGTCCTATGCAGGATATTAGTATTAAATTATGCATCAAGGAACCCAGACTCCAGCCCTGTCATCATAGTGTTTTGTGTGTAAATTATTTTAAAATTAAATTCTATTTACATGATGCCCACTCCAAATTTTAAATTTTCAGTGTGCTGCAGAATTTGTATTTGCTAATACCTGCACAGTAGAAGTTTAGAAACAACTGGTTAGAGGACGTGGGAGCTGGTTTCTGCATACTAAGAACTTAAAGTCAACACCCACTGAGATGAATGGAGAAATTCAATGTTCTCAGGGCTGTTGTTTCAGGCTGTCTGCTGACACTGATATTACTGTGGGGTCACATTTTGAACATTCTTTGCAGCCATGAAGGCTAGAGGCTTACTGTATATACTCGTTCATAAGCCGAATATTTTTGGTAAAAAAGTGATGCATCAAAGAGCGGGGGTCGGCTTATAAACAGGTCTACACCAAAATTTGATGATTTTAAACTCTGTGGAATCATTGAATTGAATATCTAATACATTGTCATTTTGTTTACTTGGAGCATCTGCAGGCACAGAGCCCCTCCGCTCCCAGTGGCTGCGGTTTGCCGTTCCCAGCCAATGGGAACTGCGGGAAGTGGCGCCATTTCCCGCAGCTCCCATTGGCTGGGAACGGCAAACCACAGCCACTGGGAGCTGAGGGGCTCCATGCCTATGAACGCTCCAGGTAAACAAAACGTCCCAACCCGCCAGCGGCTTACCCTGACGGGCTGGGAGCCGAAGTTTTCCAACCCCTGAAATATAGGATCGGCTTATGAAAGGGTCATACAGTTTTTGCTATTTTTACCTATCCATTTTGGGGGGTCGGCTTATAAACGAATGGGCTAATGAACGAGTATATACGGTAATTTTTTACAAGCAAAAATTTTAAAATGTGGAGTACAGTTTTGTGACCACCTTAATCACATTATCCAGGGGGCCCTGTTCAAATCAAATTATTTAGAGGTGAAGAAAAATTTAAATATTACAGTATAGAGTTGCTAGCTATGTGGTACATTCTCATTTTATGTATTCATAATATTGCTGTGTGCAGTATTTCACTAAGTTATACGTTATCTACAAAGATCACTAAAAATTGGAGTGGCAAGAGGATTATGGGATGTGGAAGCTTCTAGCTTTTAATTTGATTCTGTTTTATTTAGGCCAAGATTGAAAAATGTGGATCGGAGTAGTGCCCAGCATTTGGAAGTTACCGTTGGAGATCTGACAGTCATTATTACAGACTTTAAGGAGAAAACTAAGTCACCACCTGCTTCCAGTACCGCATCTGCAGATCAACACAGTCAGAGTGGTTCTAGCTCTGACAATACAGAGAGGGGAATGTCCAGGTCATCTTCGCCCAGAGGAGAAGCCTCATCGTTGAATGGAGAATCTCATTAAAGTTTATTTTCTCCAGTTTCTTTAGTCTCTTCTCTTCAAAACATGCAAATACACAACTTCTGCCAACAGCTACCACATTTTCATGACAGATTATCCATGCACAATTGATATGTTTACTGGAACATAATTTATGCAGTTTTACAAAAGTGAAGTGAAGCAGTAGAAATAATAATTTAAATGCAATCTACAAATGCCTACAAAGCATTTTCAGACTAACTTTTTAATCTTCACATTTAAAGGTGCCATGAAAATGTGGTTTGAATGTTCATTATGCAGTGTTATTGGTAAGTCCATTTTCACTTTTAGTTTAGTGAATTCTAACACAACTCTTGGAGTCTCTACTATTGGCATGTACTGAATTAAAATTTTTATAACATAGTTCAAGCTGCCTAAATATGTATTATTTGAGAATTGTGAAACATAGTTATATGTATGCAAATCAAAGATCAACTTAATCAACTATTGCTGCAACAGAATTTTCATAATTATTATCTTCTTAAAAACACCTGCTGGTACTTGGTGTGCTTAAATAGGAAAAATGTTATTAAATAAAACATTTGTATGAATTTTTGCCAATGTTTGACATCGTTTACTAAATTACTGTTACTGAATTATGTTGCTGGTTTTACCAATATTTTCCTCACACTTAAAACACTTATTGTAATGTTTACAAACAAAAAGAGTGAACATACTATGAGCATTGGTTATTTAGCTTTATAATTCAGATACAGTACTACATTGTCATTAGACACTGGTAGTCTATGTTCTATAACCGATATCAAATCTCAAATGACTAAGCATTTGGCAAAAAGTAAATTTTAAAAATCTGAAATCCTGGAAAAGCTTTAAAAATAACTTTTTAGTACAGTTTTCATTTCTGCTTAGCATTATTTCCTTGCCCCAAACTTGCCCAGTGTCATAGTCGCATATCAGTGTAGTACAAAAATACTATGTTGCACAGGAGTAAGGAAATAAGGAATACTATCACATTTTGTTCTTAGATCAGCTTCTTCGATTTTGAATTGGCCCTTTATTAAATACTGTAGCATCAGTCATAAGAAAAAAATGCAGTATCCTATTTTCTGGCATAAACTGTCAAAATTTATGCATTTAGCAATATACTGATACAGAGCAAAAATATTTACAGTCCCACCCGGTATTATGTAAAATAACCAATAAAATATTTTTATGAATACAGATTTCGCATTTTTGTTTACAACTAGGTGTTGGTTTTTTTTATGCACAAAAAAATCCATATATAGATTTAAATTATAGGGTCAGATTCAATACAAAAATGCATCTGGCTCCTGTCCAAAGGAAGCCCATTGACATCCCAGTAATTCTCTCTTCTCTTTGTGTCTCATTCAAAATATCTATTTTTGGGCCAATGTGAAAGTGGGATGGACTTTTTTTGGTAATGAATCCAGCCCTAAAATACCTTCATATGATGCATCCTGATAACAGCTAAAATAATGGATTTTTGTAGACCCTGACAATTGTGATGTTTGGTGGTTTCTTGTAGTAATGTATCTTTCTGTTTTTTAATGCAGTACTTCTACAGGCACAATGGTACTGTCTATTTTGTAAGATGCGAGTTGTGAAATACAGTTAGTTGCATAAAATGAAAGTCTGATGTGATATCTAAAAACTTACATACCTCATTCCTTGGTGTTACTGTTAAACTTTTAAAAATCCAATGTTAATTATAGGTTATTTCAAATGGACAAGTACTGACCTGGTTAAAATGTATTATGCTTTACCTTACTAAACATTTCTTCATTCCAATTTTCTGATCATATTTTAATACCTTTTAAAACATCGCATTTTAAGTTTCATAAATGTTTTTGGCTGGGGTGGGGCTAGATGTTCAAGTAATGACTGTTAATTCTTACAAAGAAAGATACATTCTTCTGAGTTTTACTTTTTACAATTTGTTAGGTGGAACTATATGGAAAAGAGTATACTGAGTTAATGGATTACAAGAGAGCTGAATCTGTTTAAAGTAAGCAATATAATGATAGTGAATCTCAATTCAAGATCCTTTATGAAATGTTTCAATTTTAAAACAAAATGAATATTAACATATTTCAGTACTCTTTGCAAACATCAAATAGTGATCTAATACCTATAGTTCACTAAGTCAGAACCTTATTATTAAATTTAGTATAGGTTGACCATTCAGCACCCGCAACAAGTGGTCTTTTCTGTCTAGAGAAGTAGGCAGTCATTGATTTATTTAGTTAGTTAATCTGCATGGAATTGACTACTAAGAGGTATAATCTAATATCAAATGAAAGCAATCCTTAGCATCTACAAGAGAAATTTTAAAGTATGGTTATTATCAGAAAAGTGATTGTAAAAAGAATGTTACTGGATTGCTCATTTTTACTCCAAGAATTTCTATATCAAATATACTCCATTTATGTAAAATTGCCAGCACTACATACTCCATCTAGAGTTTGTAATTAAGTTGTAGTATTGGGGTGATGTAAGAGGCGTAAAGAACAACGATTACGTAACCAAACGTTAGCTTGCCATTCCTGTGGATGCATGAAACACATCAGAATTTTTGCTCTTCTATAGCAAAAGTGGTGTGACAGTGCTGATGGCAGAGTTTAAAAAAAAAAAAAAATCAGTGAAGTAAGGAGATCTGACTCTCTCTACTCATAACATTATAACTATACTTTAAACCAGCCTCACTTCCATAATCTCTGAAGTTTTCAGTTGGTTTAAACTAAGTCCTTTCTTCAACTCTGTAAATTCATAAAAAAGGTCTACTCCATCTTTACTCAGTTTGTAGAATGTAAAAACCTAACATTGTAACTCATTGTTAGCTATTTTTCTTTTACTGTTCTCTGCATAATAACTGATCATCATCTGTTACATTCTAAGTCTGCACCAACCTTCATCAGCCAAGCATTTTGCGTGGTTACATGAGATGATCCAACAAAGATGAATGTGATGATGCTCCATGTAAATAAGTTCCTTTGTGCATTGATTGTCCACTGTTTCAAAAACAAAAAGAATGAGATGCAGTTAATTTACTGTAAAGGTGTAAAATAATTCAATGTTTTGTCATCCTGTTTTTTGCCACTAATTATAGCTGGCATAAGGAAGTACTGAAATATACAATAGTAAGGTGTGATTTATTTTTTTACTTCTGAATTTCAAAGTCTGCATAATAGAAGCAATCAAAATCTGTACCAAGTAATACCATGTCAAAATCTGCAGTGTAAAATGTTGACTCTTAAGATTAGTGATAGGAAAAAGGTTATATTCAAAGGCTTAATTTTAAGTTTTGATGCAGTGACTAGTCTTGAAACAATCAAGATTATGATCTGAAATGTTACCCTACTGTATGTGTTTCTCTAGCTATTTGATGTTGTATGGCATAGATGATATAGTTCGAGCAATTTAAGATTATGCAGTATTCTGCACTTTAGATGTGTGGTTTTTTTAATGTGGTCAGAGGCAGTGCATTTTATCTAGCCATGTAAAATAGAATGGATAGGTGGCTCATGCTTTTCCCCCCCCACACACCCCACACACACCCCCGCTGTAGCCCCAGGACGTGTCTTCCAAGCTCCACACGGTGGTGTAGTTCTGTCCTGTGGCAGAAGTAGCCTAAGGTTGCCTCACCACTCTGGCACATGTGGGGACACTTACAAAGTGCACAAATAGGGAGGTAATTGATTAGGTCTCGGTGATTAACCAGTTAACATGAGGATTAACTTGTCAGCTGGGGACTGTTAAACTGGAGACAGGAAGGCAGAGGGGGAAAGAGAGGCTGGAAAGAAGGGCAAAGACACTCAGGACCTCACAGAGGAGAGACCTCTTCCCCTTCCCTCCCCCCCCCATGCCTAAGGGGTCTGCTGAAACTTGGGGAAAGCCTTATGGTGAAGGGACATGAAGCTGCATAAAACATTGAAAATAAAGTGCACTGTGGTGAATTTACATAAGAATGTGTGAGGACTGCTTGCAAAGGGAAGTCCAGGGTGAGGGAGCCTACCCGGTGACATGCCCTTTGTAGTTTTAATTCTTTCTCTCCTCTTCCCAAAAGCGGGAAGACTTCCCAGATCATGCAGCTAGTTGTGCTTATGAAATATAGGAGGGAGCTAGTGATAGACCTGTCAAGTGTGTGCCTTCATTAAAATCCACTTTTTTTTCTCTCTCTGTATCTAATCTATTTCTCTCTCCCTTACATGCCTTCTGATACTACTACTGTCTACTAGAGAGAAGGGCTGAAACCAATTTCCTTTGGAGTAGCAGAAGTCATAGCAGAGGTAGATTAAATCAATTTTTCCCCTGGCAATTGCATGTTACCACGTTTGTAGTGGGTTTGATCACTAGGAAAAGCTAGCTCTGGAGAGAAGTTCAAAATGTTAATGCAGTTCTTGGATAGTGGACTAGTCCAAAGCTAGGCATGTTTAGCTAGCAACACATTCTCTTAACAAATTGGTAAGATTTGAGGTTGTTGGAAATGTCACTGGAAGAGTAGAGCTATAAAAGGTTGGATATAATTTCTTACCTGACTTCAGAAGCATGAGTCTCGTTTGAAGGTATATATTGCACCTACTAGTAAGTAGGANCTAGTGTAAACAAAAGCCAGAAATTTGAGCCTAATTGAACACTAAAACAAACAAAACCAACAACCCTCTCCTAACACTGGGATTTAGTTAAAATAAGAAATAATACTTTGCAAGTCTGTTACGAACAAGTACGTTACAAACATTTTAACCTCCCATATCCATCTGTATGCATTAGGTAAATAGTAGTATTCCCATTTTGTAGGTAAGGAAATAAGATTTACAACTTAAATGACTTGCCCAACATGTGTCACAGGGAAAATGGGGGTAGAGTTAACAAATAATTTATGAATATGCTACTTCATTAATTCAATCAACCTGGTCCTTTGGCTCTAGAGGTAGAGGTTCCTGCTTTTAAATTCAGAGATTCTGTGTTCAAACCTGGCAGACAACCCACCCAAAGATATAAATTACCAATTCCATTAGTTCAAGGTACTAGCAAAGAAAGTGGCTAGTCTAGCCACTAAAGAAAGACAAAGAGCCACTTGGTGTTAGCCTGGGCTACATAAGCAGAGAAGGTAGTGTTAGAATAAATGGGCCAAAGATGTTAATGTAACCCAGTCGCTGACAAACATTAAACAATTTGAACAAGGTCCAGGGATTTGGTGTACAGAGATGTCAGCCTGCTTAGTACCATTGCACAAACATCATTAAAAAGCCCTTTAACCTTATATTAAAGATAGAGAAGAGAAGGAAAAACAGTTAAAACATTTACAATGTGAAGTATTAAATAAGACTTTCATTTTAAAATTTCTTGTTCCCTTTCCCTTCAGGATGGAGAGAGTTTTAGAAGGAAAACTTGTTTGACAGTCTTTGATGGTATTAATGATGGCAGTAACTATCCTTCTTAGAAAAAAAGTTAGTTGAGATGAGCAAGAGCTGGAGCTGTTGCTGCTATTAAAATCCTTTAATCCCAGGTAGTTGTTTGGGATTCAGCTGCAGCTGATAGGCTGGTGATGTCCTCTGGCTCCCTCTCGCTGGCCTGGTGTGGTCATTTTTCCAGATGAGGATGATGAAGTCCCAGGAGACAGTAGTGGCAGCCGTGATGATGAAGTTTGGTTCAGTAGTCTCCATCGGTTATTTTAAGTGTGTTATGTATTTTTTTTGTTTCATATTTTCCCCACAAAATCTTTCTTTTAAGGACCCAGAAAGGGATTGATGAGTAGAATAGCCCCTCCCCTTATTAGTTTGTCCACCAATTAGGCCTAGTATCCGATGTACCAATTTTGGCTCATTAACTTCTGGCTCCGCATCTGTTTTTTTAATGCATAATTTCAATACAGTCCTTGAATCATCTCAACTTTACCTTCTTTAGCCTAATTTAGTTATTCTGTCTCCCTTTTGTACCTTTTCCCATCAACATTTGTTATAGTTTATTTTAACACCGTATGAACTTTTACATACTTTTTAGTTGAGCTCACAATTCTTGAAAATTTGTAGGCCCAATTGTCACAACAGTGGCTGTGGCCAAAGTTCTGACTACTGAGGACCTTTTTTAGAAGATATATTACTGTTTTCCCTGAAAAAGAGAATATCTATCTCAGACTGATCCTTCTTTGCAGAGAATAAATCAAAACCAAGGTCTACTGAGTGTACAGTTCTCGAGGCAAGAGAATCTACTATCAGGTTGGTCTTCTCTAACACAACCGCCAACAACTATGAGAGATTCTCTTTGACACTTTTTAACTAAGTTTAGTATTGGTTAAGTATCCTAGCTCCACTTGTAAAGGAAATAGAATCTGCTCTAACATCTCTTTGAACTCCAGGGCCAATTTCACTGCTAGCGTAAGTGGGTGCGATTTGTTTGAAATAATAAATTATACTTGATTATGCTAGTGGTCAATTTGACACACACTCACACTCTCTCTCTCTCTCTCTCTCTCACACTTCCTGATCCATTGAATAGTATTTAGGTATCTCTACAAACTAAAACTTGTGTGTGATGGATGATCTCCCAACTCTGCTCTAGTTTTTACATAACTCTCTTCCTTTCTAGATAAGTGATATATAGGGAGAATTTTTGCTAAATAGTTTTCTTTTGTACACTCATGGGAGCTCTCTAGTTGATGAGACTGGCATTCAGAATGCCAGTTACCATTTTGGTTCTCAGATCCATATCCCTGAAAAGGACTGCTTCTATCACTTGAAGGAGGTTTTCACTCCTAGGAAAGTAGGTGGGATATGTTCTAGATCTTGATGAAGAAGTGTCCCCCAAGTGACACACAGTACCTGAAGGCTTTTGCAAGGTGCAGGAAAGAAGCTTTGGAGAGGCAGCCAAGGGTGGATGGAGAGGGAGATCTTCTGCCAAAAAGAACACAGAGTTTTCACCATCTCCTTATGGAGATCCTGGGGAGATGGCCTCTATCTCCAAGATGTGTCTCAATACTTTTTGTTGGATTGAAGAACAGAGGATTATAGCAAGAGAAAAATTATTTTGTAAATCTCTGAATGATGACTAGAAAGTCTTCCTACTTCTGTGTTTAAATAAAAAAACTTCATGAGCTAATATGTCCTTCTCTGTGAGAATTTGTTACTGTGCACCACCATCTGCTGTTACGATGTGCAAGTAGGCATCCTCCATTTCTACCTTTACTAATATCCATACTGATAGATGGCTTTGATTTAGAATCTTCGGACATAGATTGGTTCAGTGATTTTTGACCTAAGATGTACTGCAAAATATGACCCGAAGAAGAGCACTATCTAAGCTCGAAAGCATGTCTCTCTCACCAACAGATGGTCCAATAAAAGATATTACACCTCACCCATGTAGACACTCTAAAAATATCTGTCTGTGAACTTTGGGGTTATAGACAGTAAATGGCATATATATCTGTCTTTTAGCTACAGATCCTGGGTGGTGGCTCTATATATACCCTTATTTTTTCTAGAGGACTGGGGGTCAGGAGGATTGGATTGAAGGGGAAGAGAAAGGAAAAACTCTTGTGGACCTTCTTGCACATTTTAGAGACCATCCAATCTGAGATGATCGTATTCTAGACTTCCTGTAAAAAGGATAATCTTCCTATTGAAAGAATGTTCTCTGGGACAGTCAGAGCCCCAGTTAGACCTTGTGGTGTTTCTCAACTGAGGAAGATTTTGTAGGCAATAGTTCCAAAATGAATAACTGGTCAAGGTTTGGAATAGCCAATCTTGAAGCATAGTAGGAACAGCAATAGGTAGAAAAACCTTTAGAAGTAGATGGAGACTGGCTCTGACAAAATTCTTGGTAGTGAGATGCTCTCTCTAACTATGCCATCAAGTGCCTTATCCATTACTTAGCATTACTGAGGCAATGACTCCATTGAAAGAGAGAAAATATTTGTTAAAAGATCTATCCTGTGGGTGGAGCCACAAGTTGTTATATTTCTGGTTATAACCCAAGGAATCTTAATGTACTGCTGGTAAAGGTACCTTAAAAGAAGCAGTGAGGCCCACAACTCGTTGAATTTTTTGGTTTGTGAAAATAAGTAATTTTGGAGGTGACCATTTCTTCTAGTCCAGTGGTTCTCAAACTTTTGTACTGGTGACCCCTTTCACACAGCAAGCCTCTGAGTGTGACCCCCCCTTATAAATTAAAAACACTTTTTAATATATTTAACACCATTATAAATGCTGGAGGCAAAGCGGGGTTTGGGGTGGAGGCTGACAGCTCACGACCCCCCATGTAATAACCTCCCGACCCCCCAGGTTGAGAACCCCTGTTCTAGTCAACTGCTATAGCCTACCACTATATCACAGAATGGATGAAACTACCTGGAGGGAAATCATTACTAAGGCTATCTGAGTGGACCCTCTAGCTTCTTGACTGCCATGTCAAAGGGAGTGACCCCTTAAATGGGTATAAGTAGACATTGGATTGATCAATAGGATTTGTATTTGTCTAAGGGTAGACTTTAAACTTTAAAGATTTTGTCAGAAAAAGTTATGTAATTTTGGAAAATCCCAGAAACCAGGTTGTCTCCCCTAAGTGAATAAGTTTCTTTTCTGTTCTGACTTCTTGGAAGAAATGACCTTGTCTAGACTGAACTGTAAATCTTGAATAAATGACTAAAGTAGTAAGCACTAGCATTAACTGAAGGCCTGAATTATGATTCCTGCTCACTTCAGGCTCCACTTAGTTTTGTGGCTTCAGCCATGCCACTTTAACATGTGATATCAGATATCAAGTTAATGATAGCTAAGTATGGATTGGAGATCTTCAAGGAAAGCTTATGTTTTTCAGGAATGGAACTAACATTGATTATTCAATAGTCAATACCCTACTCTGATTCAGTGATGCCCCACCAGGATGGCAAGGGGTCCTTTCTATTGATGAAAACTAAAACAGGCCCTGAAACTTCTAGTCACTAATGAACCTGTGATATTTATTTGAAAGAATAGGACTGTGAACCTTGAAGTCATGCCCACATTTTAATTAGGTAATTATATTTTTCCCACCTACATTTCACCAGTTGCCAAGCAGGAAGAAATGCATGAAAAGCAATAAGAGGTCCTCCAATTTTATTGGTTTTTGCTTCCTATGTGTGGAAAAAATCCCTTCACTCAGGATTGGCACCGCTGAATGTATATTTTTCCTTCATGCTTAAGGCTAATTTTTAATGGAGTTTCTCTGAGACACTTTTTGTAGTAATATCCATATTTCCAACAAACATTGAAGGCAACAATAAACATATCTCCATACACAAAATATGCATGTGAATGTTTTTCATGAGCATACAATATTTATTATAAAATCTCAAAGGTACTGCAAGGAAAAGAAAAACAGGGTGAGAATAGAAGGCTGCTTTGCACTAATTACAGAATACAATTTAGAGCAGTTTCAGCAGGAGGGCATATACTATAAAATCTGTAGGAAGATGTGAAATTACAGGTTCGCCTTCAAGCGCTACTCCCTGTGTGTCTTTCGCTGTGGTTATGCATGTGCTTCATATTCCCGGAGTCGGAGAATTCTTGAAAGCAATGTCCATTGGTCCATGCAAGCACCACTGCTCTTCTCATGCATCCAATTATGCATCAAACCAAGGAGATAAAGACTGGATAAAGTGGAGCAGACTGATTGCCTTTCCAGTTCCTTCTCACCGCTGCATGGCCTTTGTTGGAGCCTCCAGTGTCCAGAGCTTCATCTTCATTTATTCTTCTATCTGTAAATACATATTTTTAGAATTTTATTCAGTAGCTTAAACCAAGTTTTATAGTTAGATTCTGCATACTGGGGAATTCCACCCTTGCCCCCCGCCTATCCCCTGGAATCCAGGCTTCAAAATCTGTGCTCCTTCTCAGTCAATAATGGTTATCGGCGCTGCCTATACTGCCTTGGGAAAATCGCATTGTGGCAAGGTGCAGTATTTGAAGCTCTTTCCCCAGCTGCACCCGTGAAGTGCAGGAACTCCACCTTAAGAAGCTTTAATGGAGAAGACTTTGAAGTTGCAATCGGACCCAGGCTGGGGGCCCACTCCATACTTCAGCCTGACTCAGCAAAGAGTGCCCCTTCTGGTGCACGGTCTCATTTAGGAGCAAGGGAAACTACCCCCCAGAGAACCCCTGTAGGGTCTTGTTGGGAGGACAGGGAATGTTCTCATAAACCCAAGAGCAAATCCTCTAAATACACTTCAAGGAAGTCGGATACAACCCTGCCTAAGTTGAGCAAGTCTTTCCACACAGCCCAGAAGGACTTAGAACATCCTAAGTTTTAGGATCATGACAAGAAAGTCCATAAATCCAGGGCTCTGTCAGCACCAGACCACGCTCCAGTGGCAACAGTGCCTCTGGCACCAACCAACCCTAAACTTTGAGAACTGAAGGCAACAACAAAAGGCAACTATTGAGAGCCTCCACCATCAACGGTACTGGCTCTGCCTCACCTGACTATGGCACAAACAGTAACTGCTCCAGCCCCTTCAGTTTGGACTGACAGGATGTCTGGCACTTCAGGGAGAGCAGAGTCTTATGCTCCACCTGAGGACATTGTTTGTCCAGATCACCAGTCTTGATCACCATCAGGTCCTTTGCTTATGAGAGAGGTCCTGAGTCCACCACAAGATTCAACTTAGAATAGGAGAGAGATTCCTCCCATATCATCTAGCCTTAGCTTCCCTCCAGTGGAACTCTCAGTACTGCCAGTGGATCCAGAATTGGCATTTATTTTCTCAGGAGACTCTAAAGCACCTGATGAACTGACTTTTCTCTTCTGAGGCATGCCTTCCCAGTTGGGACCTGGAGCAACCTGCATCCTATTACCTGCCTCAAAATCGTTGGTACCCCATGCTATGGGGACCTCCATAACCACCCTGTGACCCATCTTACTGGCCAAACTGGGGATTGTGGGATCTGTACCACGTTGTAGAGTTGACACAGTCTGTGATGCTCTGTACCTAGGGGGAACAGCCTACACCCCCATATTCATCCTTGCAAAATGATTGTGTGGTATTCAATGTAAAGTTTGTCTTGTCGGGTGTCTTCGGAAGGCTCATGATGTACCGAGCATTGTTGTTAGTGATGTTATAGGTTATAATTTCATGTATATAGTTATGAGGCTGAAAATGTATCCTCATGGCTTAAAGCAAGCCCAGGCAATAACTCTCCAGAAGCAGAAGGGCAGTTCACACCTCTTCAGGGCGTGGATGGGACAAACCCAGCCCAGACTCACAGGAACAAAGGGCACTGGCCTAGGCAGCAAGAAAAGAATCTGTTAGATTCTCGAGGGAGTCACCCCCCCACTTCCTTTGGTCAGTTTGGAACTGCGATGAGGTAATGCTCACCTGACTCAGAAGGGGAGGGGGCAAAGCCAAGAGGGAAGAAAGGACATGATAAAAGGGAGAGACATTTGCCATGCTCTCTCTCTCTCTTCCACCTACATCTACAGGCACCATACCAAGCAACTGAAGAGCTGATCAAAGGGGAGAGCCTGGCTGAAGTGCAGCCAGCCAGCCTGTGGTGAGAAGCATCTAAGGCCTTGGCTACACTTGAGCGTTACAGTGCAATAAAGCAGCCCCAGGCGCCCTAGCTCACTCCCCGTCCACACTGGCAAGGCACGTAGAGTGCTCTGACTCCGTGGCTACAGCGCTGCTGGTACTCCACCTCGGCGAGTGGAATAATGTTTGCTGCGCCCCCGCTGGAGCGCCACGGCACCAGTGTGAACGAGGTGTTGCGTTACTGCGCTGTGATCAGCCTCTGGAAACGTCCCATACTCCCTATAAGTCAAGTGGCCACTCTTGTCATTGTTGTGAAATCGGCTGCAGGAATGCGGAAATGCCCTTTCAAAGCTTTGTTTCGGAGAAGCCAGCTGCTTATCAGCTCCGAGAAAAAGCAAACATTTACTGTTTGCTTTGAGTGAGTGAGAGGCAGGCAGGCAGGGAAGGGGGTCTGATAAGACAAGACAGCATGCTGACCCACTCTCAGCACCCCAAAAACCCACTCTCTCTCCCCCCACATACATACAACACACTCCCTGTCACACTCCACCCCACCCCACCCCCATTTGAAAAGCACGTTACAGTCACTTGCATGCTGGGATACCTGCCCATAATGCACCACTCCCAATGCCGCTGCAAGTGCCTCAAATGTCATGCCAGTGCGCTTGAAGCTGTCACTGTGGACACACTGCAGCGCTTCCCTATTGCGCTCTACGGAGGCGGGTTTAACTCACAGCACTCTACATCTGCAAGTGTAGCCATGCCCTAAGTTTGTAAGGGCATTGAAAGTGTTAAGATCAGCTTAGAATGCGTTTTGCTTTTATTTCATTTGACCAAATCTGACTTATGTTTTGACTTATAATCACTTTAAATCTATCTTTATAGTTAATAAATGTTTGTTTATTCTACCTGAAGCAGTGTGTTTGGTTTGAAGCGTGTCAGAGACTCTCCTTGGGATAACAAGCCTGGTACATATCAATTTATTTGTTAAATTGACAAACTCATATAAGCTTGCAGCATCCAGCGGGCATAACTGGACACTGCAAGACAGAGGTTCCTAGCATTGTGTCTGGGATCGGAGGTATTGGCTAGTGTCATTTGGTTGCAAGTAGCTGGGAGCAACTTACATGCCAGAGGCTGTACGTGAACATTCCAGGAGTGGGGGTTCTCACAGCAGAGCAGGGTAAGGCTGGCTCCCAGAGTCAAGGATTGGAGTGACCTAGCAGATCACCAGTCCCGATAACACCAGACGGAAACATCACACAGTCCACTAGCGGGTCACTCCATCCTTCCTCTCCAAGTGGACAGCCAGAGCTTCCTCCTGACCCCATGGAAGAGGAAGAGTATGAGCTGGAACTGTCAATTTCATTAGTACCAGTGAGACTGTTCTCGTCAATCTCCGAATTAAGCAATCACTGCAGTACCTCTACCTCCCCATCTCCATCTTGACCATAAGCAGTTCCAGGAACTATTATGAAAGGTTGCAGAGGAGCTACAGATCTCACTTACGGAAGTTCAGAATCCTTAGCACAAACTCCTGGACATGCTCCATTCATCTGGATCCAACTGGATAGTGCTTCCTGTTAATAATGCCATTCTGGAATCAGCTAGAACAGTCTAGCATTCTCCTGCCATTTGTGTCCCTACCCCTGAAGTGAGACGGGAAATGATATTTTGTCACAGACAAGGGGATGGAATTTCTGTTTTCTCATCCTGCTTCTTTATTCTTTGGTTGTCCAGATTGCCATTGAGAGATCTGGACAGCAACACCATAGATCTACTCCGGTTGGTAGAAGGTAAATGGTTTCAGCTCCAGCGCTCCCCCTGTAACTAAAGCCCCAAGCCCTGACACACACCCTCCCTCGGCTGAAACTGGGAGTGAGTCTGTGGGGAGCCCCAGTGCCCTCTGTGCTCCAGTGCTCTGTCCCGGTCTAAAGCCCTGAGCCCTGGTGCTCCCCCAGGGCAGAAGCCCTGAGCCACCCTCCCGGAGCTCTGGTGCCCCAAAGGTCAGAAGCCCCAACCTCCCTCCCCTGCCCAGAACCCTGACACCTCCCCCACACACAGCTTGTGGCTGCAGCCCCAACTCTCCTGTGGCTGAAGTCTGTAACGTCTTGTTCAGAGTTACTAACAACCTCCATTCCTGAGGTGTCCTTAACTCTGAGATTCTTCTGTAGATCTATCACATGAATCTGCTAATGTCCTGGTGGGACCAGGAAGGCCTCCTCATAGCACCAGCTTCACCTGAACCCGAGCTCGGCCCACAGGCACCCTTAGGCCATAATATTAGACTGATATCCATGGAAGAAGTCGTCCAACCTGAACAAAAACAACAATTACGACAGCTAATGGAAGCCTTCCCCTCAGTATTTTCAGTGCTGCCAAGATGCATCCACCTGGCCTACCATCACATAGATCATGAACTGGGAAAAAAGGTCTGAGAGAGCCTACGATCCCTGCCACAAAAGATGTGGGAGACAGTCTGCCTAGAACTATAGGGGTGGTTGAGGAATCCCCTAGTGAGTAGGGGAGCCCCATCGTGTTTGCACTGAAGCCTGACAGGTTAACCTGATTCTGCATTGATTTCCAGAGAGCAAACGCACTATAGAAATTTGTTGCATACCCTGTGCCTAGAGTAGATGAGTTGCTAGACAGGTATGGGGCTGCCAGGTATGTATCCACTCTTGACCTTATGAAATGTTATTGGCAGATACCTTTGACAACTGAAGAATAAGAGAAGACAGCATTCTATATACCATTTGGTCTCTACCAATTTAATACTATGCCCTTCGGCCTTCACGGAGCCATGGCCACATTCCAGTGCCTCGTGGACTATATATTTCGACTGCATGGGTGGTACATCACAGAATATATTGACAATATTGTCATTTATAGTTACGACTGGAACAATCACCTAAGACACGTCACCGCAATACTGCAATCCCTCAGAGGCAGGACTAACTGCCAACCTGGCCAAGTGCAAACTGGTCAGCCAGGAGGTGACTTATCTCGGCTAAAAGGTGGGAGGTGGACGTCTGAAGTCGCTAATTGGTAATATACAAGATGTGGCACAATGCCACATACCAACCACAAAAAAGCAGGTGTGTCACATCCTGGGCCTCGCTGGGTACTACAGGCACTATGTATTGAGTTTCACCACCATTGCGACCCCCTGATGAACCTGATAAAGGACATGAGCCCTAAGAATATTTAGTGATCCGAAGCCTGTGACATGACATTTAAGACTCTGAAAGAACAGCTAAATTGGTAACCAGTGCTCTCACATCTGGACTTCTCAAGATGATTCACATTGCAGACAGATGCGGGTCTTGGGGCAATACTTTCACAGGACATTGATGAAGAAGAACACTCCATCCTGTACATCAGCAGCCAAACCATGGAGAGAGAGCATCCTGGGTCATAGAGAGAGAGAGAGAGAGAGGCAGCAGGGCACATGAACATGCAATAGAAGGGGGCATTGGACCTGGAGAGAGCTAATCCCCGGAGCAGCCAGGAAGAGGCATCTCAGTGGTGAGTGAACCCAGTGACAGGTGTGAACTCTAGAATGTTTTTGTTCTGAAGCTGTGCAAAGCATTCTTACTAATAGTAGAAAGGATTCCACAAGAAAATGTAACTTAAAGTGGAAGCATTTATCTGGGCACATCAAAAATGTATATCCTCAGAGAATGTGTGTATTCCCCTTATTCTGGACTATCTTTTCCCACTTAAAACAGTGGGTCTTTCCATTAACTCTTTATGGGTACACTGGCACCAGTCAGTGAGTACCACTTTTACATGGTTACTCAGTTTTTGCTCACCCACTAATTAGCAGATTCTGAAGGAGTTTAATCAGAACCTACTCTTCAATGAGACTTAAACCTCTTTCAAGCCTCCCTTCAAACCATTAGCTATATGTTCCATGTGTCTCCTATCCATAAAGATTGCATTCCTTGTAGCCATCGCCTCAGACAGGAGGAGAGGTGAGCTCAGAACACTGATGGTGGGATTCGCTTTACCACATATTCCATAGGATGTGAATGCAATGAGATTTTGTCTAAGATCACCCCCAAAGTAGTTTGAGTTTCAGACTATTCTCTTACTTGCGTTTTTTTTCTGAAAACACACACACCTCCGAAGAAGAGAGGAGACTTCATTTGTGCAATGAGCCTGCAATTGACAAAACAAATCAGAAAATCTCTCAGATTGCAGATTGGAAAGAGTTTGAGGTCAAGCTATATCCTCTCAGAGGATCTCTAAATGAATCTCTGCCTGTATCTTACTGTACTATAAGCTGTTTAATATTCCTTCTCCTTGTGGGATGAGAGCTAATTCTACAAGAGCACAAGCAATGTCAATGGCATTTCTTCAAGAAGTACCTCTACTTGACTTTTGCAAAGCAGCTACATGGAGTTCCATCCACACATTTGGGAGACAATATGGCTATGTGTTAGTACAGGACTCTTCCACTGATGCATCCTTTGAGAAGGTGGTCCTTAAAATGGCCATGCTGCCTGCATCCTCTCATCCTCCTCCTATTTGACTACTGCTTATCACCCACAGGGACCAGCACTCGAAGAAGTGAAAGTTACTTACTGTAGCGGGGTGTACACCCGCTCCTGCCTGGAAGGGCTTAAAAACAGCCCTGGCAAGGGCTGCAGCTCTAAAAGCTGCTAGGCTGATTGGGGAAGCAGCCGCAGCTGGGCCACACCCTAATCAGGGCCCAGCTGGCCCTATAAAGGCTGGGAGCCAGGAGCAAAGACTCAGTCTCTCTAAGGGCCTGGCTGCTGGGAAACTCAGGGTGCCTAGAGTGAGGCAGGGCTGGGGAAAGGCCAGAGGGGCTGGGGAGCTCCAGGCTGGCAACTCCCCAGGCTGCAGGGCCTTGTTCAAGGCCCCAGAGAGGCACTTTGTTCCAGAGAGGGGCAGCAGGTCCAGACCCAACCCTGCCTATGATGAGTGGCTTATACTGCAGTCTGCCCCAGGGAGCGGGGCTAATTGGTGACTGGCAGTAGCCTACGACTGAGGCAAGGTGGGGACAGGGGTTCCCCTGGGAGGGGGAGACCCAGAGAAAGGGGCACCGGGGTCCTGGGAGGGACATGGGCCAGTGGCAGCTGGATCACCAGCCTGCAGGGGGCACTCCAGGACACTGGAAGAGCTAATTCCCTGAGAGACCAGCAGGAGGCGCCGCAGGGGTGAGTCTGCCCCCTTACACTTACCTTATAGTAACTGGAGGTTCTTTGAGATGTGTGGTCCTGATCTGTATTCCACTGCCCACCCTCCTTCCCCTCTGCTTTGGATTGTTCCAGGATTTTTGTTAGAGAAGGGACTGGAGAGGCAGTCAGACCACTCGGCCCTTTATATCCTCAGTTGGAGGCACAAGGAGAGCAAGGGCGCATGTGTGGACCAACGGACGCTGGTTTCAAGAATTCTCTGGCTCTGGGTGCATGGATTGCATGTGTATCCACAGGGGAATACAGACAGGGATCACACATCTCAAAGAACTCCCGTTACTGTAAGGTAAATAACTTTCTCACACCAGTTGTCCATGTACTTCAGTAGCCTGTCTCAGACAATGAAACATCTGGCACTAGCCAGAGGAAAGTGCAAGAAACCCCCCTGAGAACAATTATGGAATAACTTGCTGTAACAGGCTAGCAATATTTGTCCCATACACCTATCTTGTTGTCAGCGGCTGATACTGCTGCTGAAGTGCTACATGGATTTTGCTGACTCATTGATGCAGGATTCATATTCCTACCCAGCTATGGGAGAGGTGGAAGTTAATAATCAAAGCAGAGCGTGCCAAAGGTAAGCTGGGACAGACGGTTTTGAGGGAAGGAACCACAGGAACAGCCAAGCCTTAGGAGAAGGCTTAGGCTAGGGTAAAGCAACCACAGGGGCAGGAAGCTTGAGAAGACCACCTTGGCTGGGTTTTGTCTTGTATTGTTTGGATTTACCCTAAGATAGGTGATTTCTTTAATTTTATGAAATGTGTATATTTGTTTGGAGTGAACAGGGAGCCCCACACACTTACACCTGCCCTGAAGGAAAGTTCCTTCTTAACCTTTGTCAATTAATCATTTGTTTATGCCCTGAAACATGAGACTTTAATCTATAAATTGTTTCCAGAAAGCCATTGCCTCGCTGCAGAATGGTCTGGACTAGATCCCTCATTTGTTGACACAGCACATGGCTGAAGTGTTGTCTGTAACCACTTGAACTACTCATCCCTGAATGCAGGAGAGGATTGGAATTGCTATCAGCTCCAGAACACTGATATGTAGTCTCCTCTCCCAGATGTTCCAGTGGCCACAGACCCTGAGGCCTTGACAGTGAGCGCCCAATGATGGGAGGAAAATGAAACAATGATTGCCAAGGGAACTGGAGGGGTGAATAGCTTTCCCCTGAAATGTCTGTCCAATTTTACCAGTGGAGAGAATGAAGCACTTCTCTGGGCAATGTTAGCAATGGGGACATGTTGTCCATGTTTGGAATATAGAAACTTGACAACCAATGGTGGAGATGTTTCACTATCAGTCATGCAAATGGAGTCACATAAAGCCATTAAACTCATTAGCCCTAAGAAGAATATCACTGGTTGACATGAGTGCTTCTTCAGGGTCCTGTAGCTGTGCACATCTGGTGACACCTGTCCCCTGGCAGGAATGCCTTTCCATACATTGAATCCAGGACTGCCCCAATTAAAGTAATTTGTTTGGCATGAGTAGTGTGAGGAGTTTAATAAGAGCGAGCTCCTGAACGCAAGTCTTTTGTATAGCTGCTGTGACAGCTGCCTGAGATGATTCAATTGCAGCCAGTCACTGAGATAAGAGTAGACATGAAAACCTTGTCTTTGAAGATCAGCAGCCACAGCTCAGAGCCACTTTGTGAAAACTCAGGGTGAGGAAGGGAGTGGTCTTTTCCAGTGGTAAACCTCAGATATTGCATTCTGTTACTACCATGACAATATGCCACACCAGTGTGATCACCAATGCTGCGCCAGCCGCCTGACCTTTCAACAGGAATAGCCATGGTAGCAGTAGCACAAGAATGAGCATGCTATCATTGAGCGGCTACATAGCAACATCAAAGAGAGAGAATGAGAAACCTTCTCTGTTTATTTTCATGTATAACATCTGCAAATATGGTGAAAAGAAATTTACAGTATTTTTGGACCCTAAAAGCTCCCATGTTTTTCTATTAGTGCCACAGAAACATTAACACTGGGGGATAAACATAAACTGAACATAAAAGCTATGAAATTCAAAAAGTTTGTTTCTTAGTTTATGTAGTGCATTAATGCAAAAGTTCATGAAAAATCTGATTTACATTACTTATGTTTTTGATGCTTCAAAAAAAGTGAGAATCTATGAAAAGTATGGCCAAAATGTTGGGAAAAAATAAAGAGGCATCTGTTACAATTATGCTGTTTGTGTGTTAGCGTGAGTTGGTCTGTGCAAAAATAAAAAGGAACACTATATCAGTGCTGGTTTTATCAGGACAATATCCCACATTCCCAGTCATGTTTGGTTCTGTACAGACAGTGCTGTCTATCCAACATAGATTTAGAAACTAGTGTGACACTCAGTATGTCATGGGCAGAAGGTCTAGAGACTCACTGAACATTTACTTTCTCTGTCATTTATCTTCTGTATAGTTCAATTCCTATGATAGTTCAACTCCTCCTAAGAGTCCAACTCTTCCAAGAATAGACCAAGGAGAGGACCAAGTTCCAAAGTCCTGCCAATAGTCTTCAATCCTTTGACTTCCTCTGTGGACTACTTGACAGGAGGTCTCTCAGGTAACTAGTTCTCAAACCAATTAAGGCTTTGAGGGTTAAAACCAACATGTTAAATTCTACACAAATGTATTGGCAACCAGGGCAGATCCCAGAGCATTGTATGATATGCTTTCTGCCTAGTTAATAGCTTAATGTTGTACCCTAATTTTTTTTTCCCTTGAGACCAAGAAAGGGNAGCATTGTATGATATGCTTTCTGCCTAGTTAATAGCTTAATGTTGTACCCTAATTTTTTTTCCCTTGAGACCAAGAAAGGGTTCTTGTAAAAGAATCTAAAACTATATAACAAAGCACTGCTAAGTTATTTGGGGCTACTTTGGACCCCCTGGCATAAAATGTTACTTTAAAGGCACATTAGCCCCTCCCCATTGTTAGACTACTTTACCTCTCACTGGCCTAAGCGCATATCAGACCTGGATTCTGCTACAACTCGCAGAAAGCAGCACAGCTTGATATCTATTTAGAGTATTTATATCTATTTAGAGTATTATATCTATAAGGTATTTAGAGTGCCAATCAGCACAGTATCTAGGCACTCAACTAAGAGTGGCATAAGAATATAAAAAGTAAGCTGACAGATGCTTCACTGCTGTATTCGTCTGTGGCTTTTGAGAGACACTACAACAAGGAATTGTGATGAGGTGTAAAGGTGTTCTGGTATGTAAGGAATTACAGGGTTCTGGCCTATCGCATAACTGATCTGTGCAGGGTTATAAAAGGAAATGGGAAACTGGTGCAAAGGACTCTGCTACAGGGAACTCATATATTCTCTCTCATCCCTACAAGCTGAAGCTGAAAGGCCTTGGACAATTATTACCCAATAGATTGAGCTGATATGTCCTGGTTTTTAGTTAATTTTTGGAAATAAAAAGTCCTGAAGAAAGGGATGCAAACAGATTAGTAATTATGACTTTATTTCTGTGTCTCCGGCTTGTGAGTCTGCACACTGTGTTAAATCTTACCTGTAACGTGGAAGCAGCACACACATAATAAAAGTAGCAAATTGACTTGGCCAGCAATTGTCCCCTTACCAAGTTTGATTGGTGCAGATATGCGCCTTCCAACAAACTCTGTTGCTATAAACCATCTGTCCTCTTTCCACTGCAGCATTATCTAGCCTGTTCTGAAGATGGCCAGTTAGCTACCTAATCCCCAGCTCACCTCTTCCAAGGTAGCTGATTTGTTCTAGTGAATGGCTTTCTGAGATTCCTCTAAACTTCAGTTGTTCCCTCTGATGACACCAGCTGGCTGGCATCTTCCTTTACCTTTCTGACTATAGCTATCTTCTAGTTTTGGCCCTCAAAAAGTCATACAGGTTCTTCATTGAGTGATTGCACATGTCCATTTTACTGTATGTGTGTGCACAGCGCACAGTTGTCAGATTTTCCCCTCAGTGGTACCCAATGTGGCAGCACATGCACCCTCTGCTGCCTCATTCTGCTGTGTAAAGGTATAAAGGGTGGAGCCGACCACTGCTTCGCCAATTCCTTCTTACTGCCTGTGACAGTTGTTGGAGCATGTGTTGTTGCCATTGGACACCCTTCCCTACTTCTTCTATATAGTATCCATTTTCTATTTAGAGTAGTTTATACGTTTTTAGATAGTTCTGAGGTAGAGAGAGTGTTAAGTTTTAGTTCTTAAGTGTCTGGACACACACTGGTTCTTCTTCGAGTGCTTGCTCATATCGATTCTAATTAGGTGTGCACGCGCCGCATGCACGATCGTCGGAGAATTTTTACCCTAGCAACACCCCGGTGGGTCGGCTGTGGAGCCCCCTGGAGTGGCGCCTTCATGGCGCTGGATATATACCCCAGCCGACCTAGCGCCCCCTCAGTTCCTTCTTGCCGGTTACTCCGACAGTGGGGAAGGAGAGCGGGTTTGGAATGGATATGAGCAACACGTCTCGAAGAACAACAGTTACAAAGGTGAGTAACCGTTTTTTCTACTTCGAGTGCTTGCTCATATCGATTCCAATGGTGACTCCCAAGCCTTACCTAGGCGGTGGGGTCGGAGTGAGCCATCGCTGCGTGCAGCACCACTGAGCCAAATGCGGCATCGTCTCTAGACTGCTGTACCAACGCGTAGTGGGTGGCAAAGGTATGAACGGATGACCAGACCGCCGCTCTACAGATTTCCTTGATTGGCACTTGAGCCAAGAAAGCGGACGAGGATGCTTGAGCCCTTGTGGAGTGGGCGGTGATGCATGGTGTCGGGACACCGGCCAAGTCGTAGCAGGCCCGAATACAGGACGTGATCCAAGAGGAGATACGTTGCGAGGAGACCGGTAGGCCTTTCATCCAGTCAGCTACTGCAACGAAGAGTTGGGTCGTCTTCCTAAACGGCTTCGTACGCTCGATATAGAATGCGAGGGCCCTGCGAACGTCCAGAGAGTGCATACGTTGATCCTGCCGCGTAGTGTGCGGTTTCGGATGGAAGACCGGAAGGAAAATATCCTGGTTCATGTGAAAAGCTGATACCACTTTGGGGAGAAAAGCAGGGTGGGGGCGAAGCTGCACCTTGTCTTTATGGAAGACACGAGCGCTCTGATTTCAGAGACGTGCCTCGCTGACGTGATAGCTACAAGAAAGGCTGTCTTCCAAGATAGGTAAAGGAGTGAGCAGGTAGCCATTGGCTCGAACGGGGGGCCCCGTGTTGCTAGGGTAAAAATTCTCCGACGATCGTGCACGCGGCGCGCGCGCACCTAATTGGAATGGATATGAGCAACACATCTCAAAGAACAACAGTTACAAAGGTGAGTAACCGTTTTTTCTGGCTGGGGTAGCAGTACCAGGGCATGACTTGGTCACTTGGCTTCAAGTCCTGTCACCCCTGTAATAAGCTGATTGCTAGTGAATGACCTGCACCCTATCTGTCTTAACTGCTTTGGAGAAATGCATGTTAGTAACAGTTGTCATATTTATAGGGGTTTTAAGCTTCAGTCCAAAAATGGTAGAGCAGTGTAATAGGGTGTTCAGCCTAGAAGGGGATAATGAAGCTGAAGAGAGGCCATTTAACCGATAGGCCACAGCTGAGGGGAATTAGTTGGCCTAAGTAACCCTTGAATAATGATGGAACCAAGGTGAGAAGGAACAGGTGGGGCTAGTATAAACCTGGGAAGCTGGCCGCAGAATGGGGCTGCAGTGAGGGCGCCTGTCCCCACTCTCTGGACAGTAGAGAGGGAAAGAAGGGGTGTAGGAAAAGGCTCAGGGAAAAGGCAACAAGGTTTAAGATGGCCCAGAACTTGGCGGCTAAACTATATAAGGCAGGGAGTGACATTATCTGTTCTTCACTCCCCACACAAGAAGACTCCTGGAAACACTTGAACAAAGACTGAACTGGGGGAAGTGCTGGACCCAGGCTAAGGGGATTTCTAGCCTGTGTATGAAAGACCTGGGGATTCCAAGCTGTAAAGCAAGTGCCGCTTGTCCCTTAAGAATCTGCAGCCTGCTTGTATCATTAGCCAGGGTGAGAATTTGCTAATTCATATAATTTCTACTATCTTAGACTTAGTTTGCATTTTTGTTTATTTACTAGGTAATCTACTTTGATCTATTTGTTATCACTTATAATCATTTAAAATCTATCCCTGTAGTTAATAAACTTGTTTTTGCTTTATCTAAACCAGTGAGTTTGGAGTGAAGTGTGTGGGGAATCTTAGTTCACAGGGACTGTTGCATATTCCTCTCCACATTTGGGGGGAGAGGGGGACACTCCTATGAGCTTACGCTGTACAGTTCCCTGTGCAGTGCAAGATGGTATAATTTTGGGTTTATGCTCTAAATGGGTGCTGTGCCTGGGGAGCGGAGAGTTACTTTGGCTGTTGGTTCATGCAGTAGCTAGTCAGAGAGCCTTCATGTAACTGCAGCTGGTTGTGTCCCTACCTGTGTGAATGCTGGTGGAAATGTAAGACCAAGAGCGGGTCTACAGCTTGTCACAGCAGCACAGTGAGAGAGGGAGCCCAGGATAGTGGATCAAAGGTTTCAGTGGTACCCCAGTTCCAGGTGACACCCCGGGGGGGAACCTGTCACAGATGGTATCAGAGTACTTCTGACCCACCTAATGATTACACAGCCCATCAAGACTTTTTGAGGAGGATGGCCACAGCTCTGGATATCCAGCCAGAAGAGGTCCAAGAAAAGTCGCAGACTTGTGGACATCTTAGCCTCAGCAGGACCCTCCTGAATAGCTCTCTGAAGAAATGATCCTAGAGCTACCAAGGTACTATGGGAGACCCCATATTTCCACCCACCTGTGGCAAAAAGGACAGAGAGGAAGTACTATGTCCCCTTGCAGAGATTTGAGCATTTGTACACCTATTCCTGTCTAGGATTCCTTGTCAGCTCCATTTCCAATGACAGAGAGAGACAGGGGCACCAGGCTTTGATGCCAAAAGAAAAAGAGGAGAAAAAGCTAGACCACTTACATAGGAAGCTTTATTCTACAGAAGGTATAAATCAAAATTGCAAACCAGCAAGCACTATTGGGTCATGATGACTTTAGCCTGTGGGACAATATTTTAAAGTTTAAGAACAGAGTATCAGACAAGGTGAGACAAGAATTCGCCGCAATCGTGGACAAAGGCAAATTCGTGGCCAGAATGGCTCTCAAGGCCAATTTAGATGTGGCTGACTCTGCAACTCAGGCCATGGCTTCAGCCATTACTATGGAGCAGTGTTCATGGCTGCCACTGTCTGGTCTTTCTCCCAACAGACCATTTAAAACCTCCCATTAGCCCTTAAGCCAATGGGTATTTATACCCCAATGGCCAAAATAAAGCTGTTTCATCTGCAGAAGTTCTGCTGCAATGAGTCATATCTGAGCCTGATGAGTGCTTTCTGAGACTGATAAGTGCTGATAAGCAACCGTGAGCCTGATTACCTGAGAGCTCAATGTCAATCAACCAGAGCTTAGCCAATCCACAGGCAAAGGTCTAACTAAGTGATCCCGAGGCCCAGGAATATAGGCTCACAATGAGAGCAGCCACTCCAGTCTGCCCAACCTTGGTGGTCGAGGGCCCTGCGAACGGTTCCAGCCCCAGCCCGCTCCTGTTCCAGCCCCAGCCCATTCCTGTCCCTGCTCTAGCCTTGTTCTAACCCCACTCTTGATTCTTGCTCTCATCTCTGGCTCCAGTCCTCAACTACTAGGCATGACTGCTGCTGCTTCAACCACTAGGCCTGACCATCCACTTCTCAGTGTCTGACACCCACTGGTATCCAGTTTTTATGCCTCATATCTAGGACCTGCACAGAAAGAAGGGCAGAAGTTACAAGAGAAGTCTGCCACTTCCCTCCTCTTCTGAAGCTGCCAGTTCATCTGGACAAACTGTGTCCTCCAAAGAAGCATTCTGGCATGTTGGTTCCCAGAGTGCCAAACTCCCCTACCACTCTATTTGCCAATCAGCTATCCCAGGGGTAGGCAACCTATGGCACGTGTGCCGAAGGCGGCACGCGAGCTGATTTTCAGTGGCACTCTCACTGTCTGGGTCCTGGCCACCAGTCCGGGGGGCTCTGCATTTTAATTTAATTTTAAATGAAGCTTCTTAAACATTTAAAAAACCGTATGTACTTTACATACAACAATAGTTTAGTTATATATTATAGACTTATAGAAAGAGACCTTCTAAAAATGTTAAAATGTATTACTGGCACGCAAAACCTTTCAATTAGAGTGAATAAATGAAGACTCGGCACGCCACTTCTGAAAGGTTGCCAACCCCTGAGCTATCCCATTTCTAAGTGCTTGGTCCTGCACCATCACAGATTAGTGGGTCTTAAACACAGTGGAAATGGGATACATTCTTCACTTTGTTTCTGGTCCTCCTTCTCACCCATTTTCCCATCCCTCTTCAGGAACTACTCTCATAAGGTCATTCTACTGCAGGAGGTGCAATCTCTCCTTCACATGGGGGCCATAGAGGAAATTCTCCTATTAGTCAGAGGAAAGGTGTTTTATTCCCACTATTTCCTAATCATGAAAGCAAAAGGGGGTCTCAGAGACCTATTTTAGATCTAAGGGAGCTCAACAAATTCCTTAAAAAAAAAAAAAAAAAAAAAAAAAATTCCAGATGGTAACTGTAGTTTCCATTATTCCTTCCCTGGACCCAGGGGATCAGTATGCTGCCCTAGACTTAAAAGACACATGGCAATTCATCAGAGCCACAGAAAATTCCTCAGGTTTGTGGTAAACTGATCCCGCTACCAATTCACAGTGCTACCCTTTGGCATATCAGCAGCTCCTCGTGTATTCACAAAATGCATAGTTGTGGTAGCAGCATTCCTGTGAAGGTCAGGAGTTCACATGTTCCCTTACCTAGCTGACTGGTTGGTGAGATGCTGGTCCAGATCTCAGGTGCTGTCCAGCATGGTCCTTATCCAGTCCACTTTCAACGTGCTAGGGCAATTAATCAACATGGAGAAATCGGTCCAGACGCCTGAACAGAGAATAGAATACATTGGTGCAGTCCTGATCTCTACGAAGGCCAAGGTCTTTCTTCTACAGCTGAGATTCCAAAAGATGCAGGCCTTTGCTTTAGACTTAAAGGCACATCCTGTCACCACAGTATGAGACTGCCTCAAGCTTCTAGGGCACATAGCAGCATGCAGTTATGTGGTGCAACATGCCAGATTGCACTTCAGAAAGCTACAAGTACATTTAGGTTTGGTGTATTCACCAGTCCATCATCATCTAAACATGTTCAGTGCCAATGCAGGGTCTTGTCCTCCTTGCACTGGTAGACAGACCCCTTGAAAGTTTGGATGGGGCCCCTTTTGCTGCTCCACAGCTGGTACTCACCTTAGTTATAGAATAGATGTTATAGGTTGGATAGCTCACCTGGGGTTTCAGCAGACACAAGGTCTTTGGTCTATGCAAGACCTGAAAATACACAAATGTCAGGGAATTGCGAGCTATTTGGTTATCTTGCTTGGCCTTCCTTCCATATATTGAGGGGAAGAGTTTTCTGGTGATAGTGGACAACAGAGTGGCTATGTTCTGTGTGAATAGACAAGGAAAAGCCTGGTCAATGCGATTGTGCCAAGAGGCAATACTGCTTTGGAATTTCTGTATCGCCAACTCCATCCACCTGACAGCTGCTTACCCTCAGGGTGGTCCTTTCATCCAAATCTGGCCAGATCCATTTTCTAGCTGTGGGAGACTCCTAAGTGGACCTGTTTGCAACCAGGACCAACAGAAAATGCCATCAATTTTGTTCCTGAGCAGGTCACAGCCCAGTTTCTTTGCCAGATGCCTTCCTGATACCCTGGATAAACAGCCTGCTGTATGCCTTCCCTCCAGTTCTGCTCTTGCCCAGAGTCTTGTCCAAAATCAAAGACCACCATTCTCACCTCATACTTAGAGCCCCAGTGTGGCCCTGACAATACTGGTTCTTGGCTTTACTAGCCCTACTGGGTGGACCTCCACTGTCACTCCCACTGGATTCAGATGTGATCTCCCAGGACCACGGGTGTCTCCTCCATGCCAGCCTGCAGGTCCTCCACCTGATGGCCTGGTTGCTTCATGGAAGGGAGATGTTCTAAGGAGGTACAGGAAGTGCTTCTAAATAGTAGAAAGCCTTTGACAAGGAGTACTTACCTGGCCAAATAGAAAAGATCCATTGGGTCACAGCAGAAAGGTATTTCCCCCGTCTGGGCTCCCATCCATCATGTATTGGACTATCTCCACTTCTTGAAACAACAAGGGTTGGTGTTAATTCCATCAACATCCACCTAGCAGCTGTCTCGGCTTTGCACTCTCCTGTACCCACTAGTAGAAGACCCTATTCCCCCATGGAACTTGAACCTAGTACTAGGAAAGCTGATGGGTCCCCCTTTTGAGCTGCTGGTCACCTGTTTGCTGCTACACCTTTCAATGCAAGTGGCCTTTTCAATTGCTATTACCTCTGCTGGGAGAGCAGGGGAACTGTGAGATCTGGTACCAGAACCTCCCTATACGGTCTTCTATGGAGACAAAGTTTGCCTTCACACTCATGCAATGTTCCTGACTAAAATGTTTTCCAGTTTTCACATAAATCAAGCAATCTATTTACCAACATTCTTTCCAAAACATCATATGAATAAAGATGAGGAAAAGTGCCACACTCTGGACGTTAGAAGAACTTTGGCTTTTTATCTAGATCGGACAATGCCATTTAGATCATCATCCCAGTTGTTCATTCTCTCCTTGGATATCTGCTTATGTTTATTTATGTTATTAGTTGGCTAATGTGATGCCCTACAAGTAGAGTATTGGCCCATTCAACCAGGTCTCAGCTTCTGCAGTCTTTCTGGCTCATGTGCCCATCTTAGACATTTGTAAGGCAGCAACTTGGTCATCAGTCCATCCTTTTTCCTTTCACTATGCCATTTCTAACAATCCAGAGACAATGCCAGATTTGGACATATGGTCCTCCAATCCTTGCACAAATAGACTCCGAGCCCACCTCCAGTTCAAACTGCTTGTGAGTCACCAAGCGTGGAATGAACATGTGCAATCACCTGAAGAAGAAGAAATGGTTATTAACCTTTTCTGTAATTGTTGTTGTTTGAGATGTGTTGGACGTGTTCATTCCACGACCCACCCTCCTTACCCTCTCTATCAGAGTTTATCAGGTAAGAAGGAACTGAGGAAGGTCAGTGGTGGCTCTGCCATTTATACCATTGTGCAGCAGCACAAGGCAACAGAGGTCACATGTATCTACGGGTACCACTGAGGGAAAAATCTCTGACAACTGTCTGTTGGCTGAGCAAAGACCTATGGTGGAATTAACATGTGCAACACATGTCAAGGAACAACTTCTTGTTATGGAAAAGGTTAGTAACCGTTTCTTTTCCTGCACTCTGGAATAACTGCTGTCTAACGCCCCAATACTACAAGGTGATCCACTTCATTGTTTTTTAATTATATCCTTTAAACCATCATGCAAAGTTTTGACTGTACATAATATAAATATTTAACAATGATAATGATTCTCACATCAGCAATATAAATATATTAATGTAGCAACTACAGGACCTCATCAGGATTAGGGATCCATTGTAATATGTGCTGTACCAAAGAGAGTCATGGTCCGTGCATCAAAGAACTCTAAACTGGATGCAATTTGAGAAACCAATCAAGCCTTATTTGTCTTCCACATTTATGCACACAGAGCACATATTCCCATTAGCAGATAAGCATGCTTTGCTCCTTTACAGCACAACTATTTAAACTGAAATAGCAGTGCCAAATACAGCCCCCAGAGAATTTCCGGCAGGGCAAAGAAGAAAAGATGAAGAATTCCCACTCTACTCATATTTTGAAGCTCTCCTTTAAAAGATCTTTAAAGAAAAATGCCTTAATCCTTGATATAGAAATAAGGGGGGAAAAGTAAAAAACAAACAAACTTCTCTGTATATTGCTAGAGAGCCTTTTCTCTAAATATAAATAAAAAAAGAGCAATCTGCAGAAAATTAGAAATTGTACTGGTCTCTAGCAAATCACAGTTGTATTCACATTTGCTTAATGTTAAGAGAGTTGGGCTTTTTGGAGCAATGATAAATGATTTGCTGACTATTTACTGTTTGGGATCTTCCAAAAGTTCTGATAAGACTTATTCAGTAATGATTTGAGGTGAATTAAAATGGACTCCTATGAAGTAATATTTATTAAAATTTGAAAGAACACAGCACACGCTTTCCCCAGCACATACAGTGCAGCTTAATTCAGTTCCTTTGAATTTTTTTGCCACATATCTTTATATTGCTGATCCTATGAGTTCTTTATTATAAATATTAAATATGTACACACAGCCCCCGCTTACAATGAGTAAAGAAGAAAAATAAGAGAAAATGACGGAAGGAAGGAAGGAATCAGATGAGATGATATTTTGCAATTTAATCTTAACAGTTTTGTTAAAAAAATAAAAAAAACCAATTCTGAGATAGGGATGAGGGAAGGAGGAGGTACAATAGGAGTGGAAGTCAGCTGTAGAAAGCAAGCCTCAAGAATTGGGTTTTGAGGAGGAATTTGAAGGAGGAGGGGGAGGATGCTTGACCACAGAAAAAGAGACACTGCCTTGGGACGGCTGATGCTATCTTGTGTGTGCAGCACGTGTCAGCAAGCTCTGTCAGTTTCTCCCTGCTTATCCCCTGCCTACAGTCAATCACAGGAAAATGTTTGCACTGTACGTTGTACCAAAAGGCATATGAACTTCAAAGTATCCCTTCTTTTGAAAAACTCTTAATTAGTCTGCACAATTGGCAGCAATGACACAAATCTGTCAACACAAAATGTTGCTGCTATGCAGACTCAACTGAATTTCCTTTAGTGATAGCTTAACTTCTTAAAAGAACAAAACTATACAGAGTGAATTGACACTAAAATATGGGATAAGATTTAAATGAAAATAATTCGTGTAGCATTTAAAAAGAAAAAACTAGAATAAAAAAAATAGTAGGATGTCTGTTGTTGTTAGTGGAAGTTACCGTATATACTCGATCATAAACCGGTTCGTTTATAAGCCGACCCCCCCAAGATGGATAAGTAAAAATGGAAAATTTTATAAGCCAACCCTATAATTCAGGGGGTCAGCAAACTTTGGCTCCCGAGCCATCAGGTTAAGCCGCTGGTGGGCCGAGATGGTTTGTTTACCTCGAGCGTCCGCAGGCACGGAGGTAAACCTAAGTAAACAAAGTGTCCCAGCGCGCCAGCTGCTTACCCTGACGGGCCAGGACAGCAATTGGTGAGGAAATTTTTGGGGGGGGGAGAAGCTGGGAGTCAGGGGAGTAACCCCTGTGACCACCCCCCCCATGACCCCACCCCTAGCCCGGGACCCCCCCACCCTCCCCCTCCCCTCCCTTCCCCCCCTATCTGGGGAGGGCCAGGGGAGGATGTCTCTGACCTGGCTGGAGCTGCTCCGGCAGGCTGGGCGGTGCGTCCGCAGCCTGCTCCGGCGGGCCAGACCAGGCGGCGCGGCCGCAGCATGTTCCAACAGGCTGGGCCAGGTGGCCACAGCCTGCTCTGGGGGGGCGGGGCCAAGTGGCACGGCTGCAGCCTGCCAGCCCCGAAGCAGATAGACTCTGGCCCTGCCTCTTCCCTTCTGGCTGTGCTGCCTCTCCTTGCTCCCTCTGTTGGGGGAAGGGGCTGTGTCCCACCTCTCCCTCTCTATACCCGTTCATAAGCTGACCCCCTTCTCTGGTGCTTCCCTTTTTTACTAAAAAAATTCGGCTTATGAACGAGTATATACGGTAGTTTCTCTTTTTATTCAGTAGGAGCAGAATTATTTTCCTCTTCCACTATTCATAATGAAATCCCTGGGGTAATAATGCTTCGTGGTAAATCCATCATGCAAATGATGCACACACAATGCTACCAGCTCTGCATGTTTTTTCTTATAACCCAGAATGAGATTTATATTCTGTTAAAATACTAATATATTACAAATAGATAGCAATAGAAATTCAGTTTTCATTATGTCTCATACATTAATAACATTAATGTAGCTTTCAAACATACTGTAATAATATTTAAAATTTCTCAATTGCCTTAGATAGATACATAAGATTTGCAGTTGACTAACCTTAGTTTTTTCCATATTCAAGGTATTGTCTATAGTACTGTAAGTAGAAAGGAATCCTAAATATACAGAGATTACTGTATCTATTTATTTTTTGACAAATAAGCATATTTTTGAATGCTACTACTGTAACTCTTTCAAGATAGAGATTTAAATTTGGCAACAAATAGAAATAATCCCATATTTGACTATGTTCCTGCACAATTCATATTTCCCGGAAGGGCAATTATGCAAGGAAATATCACATCTCGTTGTTCAGCATAAAATATTAAAGTATCAGAAATTACATCAAAATATCAATTATGACAAATAATCTAGATATGACAAATAATCTAAATCCTGTCATATTTTAAAATTTTGGGAAGAAAAGGTCTAATTAGGTTAACAGATACCTTTGATAAGGAAATATTAATGTGTTTTTCAATGATAAAATCCTAGTATGATATTCCAACTAATCATTGATATGGCATAGCAGCAAAATGAGGACAGACATGTGCATGGAATTAAGTGGCAGGCCGCAGCTTTTATGGGTAGCATTTGTACTGATTTTTATTATGCAGAAAATTGCAATTTTTTAATGTTCAACAAAAAGAGCTTCAAACGAATATTTGGAAAATAGTTTGATTAATACTCCAAGACCTAACAAAATTTATGTACGACTCCTATCCCTCCCTGACACTTCTCCATTCTTTCCTTTCTGAACTATGAACATACTTCCTTATTTTAGAAGACTGAAAACATCCTTACTGTCCTTGATCCATCTAGAATCCAGCTCATTTATTCTATGGTTCAAAAGCACTCTTTAGTATATAAAGCAAGGGTAATGAGGCGGCAGACTACAATAGAGGCCTGCAGGTCCTTATCCTGATATTCAGTCATCAAATACTCCCATCTCCGCTGAATCTCTCCTGTGTGACTAAAGTATTGCTACTACCCTACCCTTTAAAAAAAACTAAACAACCGTTTAAAAAAAAAAAACAACCGTTACTTGTTAACCACCCTCTTGTCTCCAACTTCTCTTAATCAAGTCTGTGGAACTAGTAGTGATCTTCTCTCTGCTCGCTCCCCCAGCATAACCTCCTTGATCTCTTCTATCAATCACCAAAGTTGTCCTGAGCACTAAGTATGTCTATACTACAAGCGATACAGTGGCACAGTTCCATTGCTATAGTAAGTTCATCCCTTAAAAAGGAGGTAAATAGATTGACAGAAGAATCTGCATCCACAGTAGGGGATAGGTTGACCTAAGAATGCTCCACAGGGCATGAAACTTTTCATAGCCCTTTGTGTCGTAGCAAGGCCAACCTAAGATTTAGGTGTAGATGAAGCCTTAGAGCAAGAAGTCAGTGTTTCCTGCTCTCTTTAGCCTTGTCTATCTTTGCCATTTGGACTTCATAGTGCACCCAGAGGAACACGAAATAGGACAGTGACAGAATTTATGACATGGAAGTCAAAACAAATGTTCAGGGACAGCAAACTAAACCACTTTTTGAGCACCAAAACAAATTTAGGGAAGAAGAGAGTGTGGTGGAGTATACCCATCATGAGAGAGAAATGAGTTTTGAGGAGCAAAGGTTCCAGATGGAATGCTTAACAGTACATGCAGAGCTAATAGCAGACTGCAGTTTCTTCCTTGATAGGCCCCTGCATGTTTGTAAGTGGTGCCAGTGTCTTCCAAGATGTGTAACAACTGGTGGTGCTTAGTACAGCAACAACCCACCCTGTCCCCCAACTTTAACTTAGTACTTACCCTTTCTAAATAGGAAGTGAATTTTCCCTCTCTCCCTCATCAGTTCTATCTTTCAAAGTTCATTATCTTTCCTCCCTTATCTTTGGGCCCTCAGTTCCCACCTCTTCCCCCAGTCTATTAGGTCTTATCTACACTACACAGTTTTGTCAACAAAAGTCAGCTATCCTCAACAAAACAGGGGAAGTATACACACTGAAATGCTCCTTCCAACAATGTCAAGTATCAGAGGGGTAGCCGTGTTAGTCTGGATCTGTAAAAGCAGCAAAGAATCCTGTGGCACCTTATAGACTAACAGAGGTTTTGCAGCATGAGCTTTCGTGGGTGAATACCCACTTCTTCGGATGCAAGTAGTGGAAATCTCCAGGGGCAGGTATATATATGCAAGCAAGAAGCAAGCTAGAGATAACGAGTTTAGTTCAATCAGGGAGGGTGAGGCCCTGTTCTAGCAGTAGAGGTGTGAAAACCAAGGGAGGAGAAACTGGTTCTGTAGTTGGCAAGCCATTCATAGTCTTTGTTTAATCCTGAGCTGATGGTGTCAAATTTGCAGATGAACTGAAGCTCAGCAGTTTCTCTTTGGAGTCTGGTCCTGAAGTTTTTTTGCTGCAGGACGGTGACCCTAACATCTGCTATTGTGTGTCCAGGGAGGTTGAAGTGTTCTCCTACAGGTTTTTGTATATTGCCATTCCTAATATCTGATTTGTGTCCATTTATCCTTTTCCTTAGAGACTGTCCAGTTTGGCCTATGTACATAGCAGAGGGGCATTGCTGGCATATGATGGCGTATATTACATTGGTGGATGTGCAGGTGAATGAACCAGTGATGGTGTGGCTGATCTGGTTAGGTCCTGTGATGGTGTCGCTGGTGTAGATATGTGGGCAGAGTTGGCATCGAGGTTTGTTGCATGGATTCGTTCCTGAGTTAGAGTTACTTTGGTGCGGTGTGCAGTTACTGGTGAGAATGTGCTTCAGGTTAGCAGGTTGTCTGTGGGCGAGGACTGGCCTGCCACCCAAGGTTTGTGAAAGTGTGGGATCATTGTCCAGGATGGGTTGTAGATCTCTGGTGATGCGTTGGAGGGGTTTTAGCTGGGGACTGTATGTGATGGCCAGTGGAGTCCTGTTGGTTTCTTTCTTGGGTTTGTCTTGCAGTAGGAGGCTTCTGGGTACACGTCTGGCTCTGTTGATCTGTTTCCTTATTTCCTCGTGCGGGTACTGTAGTTTTGAGAATGCTTGGTGGAGATTTTGTAGGTGTTGGTCTCTGTCTGAGGGGTTAGAGCAGATGCGGTTGTACCTCAGTGCTTGGCTGTAGACAATGGATCTTGTGGTGTGCCCGGGATGGAAGCTGGAGGCATGAAGGTAGGCATAGCGGTCGGTAGGTTTTCGGTATAGGGTGGTATTAATGTGACCATCACTTATTTGTACTGTGGTGTCCAGAAAGTGGACCTCCCGTGTAGATTGGTCCAGGCTGAGGTTAATGGTGGGGTGGAAGCTGTTGAAATCTTGGTGGAATTTTTCCAGAGTCTCCTTCCCATGGGTCCAGATAATGAAGATGTCATCAATGTAGCGTAGGTAGAGAAGGGGCGTGAGTGGACGGGAGCTGAGGAAGCGTTGTTCCAGGTCGGCCATAAAAATATTGGCATATTGTGGGGCCATGCGGGTGCCCATAGCGGTGCCACTGATCTGGAGATACATATTGTCATCAAATTTGAAATAGTTGTGTGTGAGGATAAAGGCACAGAGCTCAGCAACCAGTTGTGCTGTGGCATCATCAGGGATACTGTTCCTGACAGCTTGTATTCCATCTGTGTGTGGGATGTTTGTGTAGAGAGCCTCTACATCCATGGTGGCTAGGATGGTGTTTTCTGGAAGGTCACCAATGCTTTGTAGTTTCCTCAGGAAATCAGTGGTGTCACGGAGATAGCTGGGAGTGCTGGTGGCATAGGGTCTGAGTAGAGAGTCCACATATCCAGACAGTCCTTCAGTGAGAGTGCCAATGCCCGAGATGATGGGGCGTCCAGGATTTCCGGGTTTGTGGATCTTGGGTAGTAGATAGAATAACCCTGGTCGGGGCTCTAAGGGTATGTTGATTTGTTCCGGTGTTAGTGTAGGGAGTGTCCTGAGTAGATGATGCAGTTTCTTAGTGTATTCCTCAGTGGGATCTGAGGGAAGTGGCCTGTAGAATTTGGTATTGGAGAGTTGTCTGGCGGCCTCCTTTTGGTAGTCAGACCTGTTCATGATGACTACAGCACCTCCTTTATCAGCCTCTTTGATTATAATGTCAGGATGGTTTCTGAGGCTGTGGATGGCATTGCGTTCTGCACGACTTAGGTTATGAGGCAAGCGATGTTGTTTTTCCACAATTTCTGCCTGTGCACGTCGGCGGAAGCATTCGATGTATAGGTCCAGACTGTCATTTCGACCCTCAGGGGGAGTCCATGTGGAGTTCTTCTTCTTGTGCTGTTGGTGGGAGGGTAACTGTGTATCGGTGCGATGTTCAGTGTTGTCCTGAAAGTATTCTTTGAGTCGGAGACGGCGAAAGTAGGCTTCCAGGTCACCGCAGAACTGTATCATGTTGGTGGGGGTGGCAGGGCAGAAAGAGAGTCCCCGAGATAGGACAGACTTTTCTTCTGGGCTGAGTGTGTGGTTGGATAGATTGACGATATTGCTGGGTGGGTTAGGGGTACCACGGTTGTGGCCCCACGTAGCAGGTAGGAGTTTAGACAGCTTACAGTCCTTTTTCCTTTGTAGAGAGGTGAAGTGAGTAATGTAGATCTCCTGTCTTATTTTAGTGAAGTCCGTTTGGGCCCACTTCTTCGGACCCACTTCATTGTTCTTCCAACAATGTAACTCCCCTGCTACACCGACATAATAAAACCACCTCAACAAGCTTGATTATGTCGCCCTAATTGGCCTCCAGGAAGTATCCCACAATGCCCATCCTGACTGCTCTGGTCAGCAGTTTGAACTCCACTGCCCTGAAGGTACACAGGTATGCACCCCTCGTCCCTTCCTGTTTGCTCAGCGTGCACAGTTCACACAGCATCTTCCTAGCCGACCACACCAGCTTTCCACAGCAGACACTCTCCCACGTGAAGTACACCGGAGCTGTTGGATCTGCTGAGTCTATGGGGAGAGTAGGCTTTGATACTATGGGCTGATTGCTAGTGGCATGCAGGAGAAGGGACCTGAAACACAGCACTGCCATGCTAAAATCAAGGATCTGAGGCAGGCATGCCAGAAGGGACGCTCTGGTGCGGCACCGAAGACATGCCACTTCTACAAGGAGCTGCACGCCATCCTTGGCAGTGATCCCACCTTACAGGAGCCCGGTGGATACTTCAGGGGGACTGAAGGCTCAACTCCAAGGATGAAGTTGTGGATGAGGAAGTGGAGCTGGAGGACAATGTGGCGCACACAACAGGGTCATCTGTGGTGCAGTGAGTCAGGACCTCTTTTTAACTCTAGAAGGGTCTAGCTCAGGGGTAGGCAACCTATGGTACGCGTGCCAAAGATGGCACACGAGCTGATTTTCAGTGGCACTCACACTGCCCGGGTCCTGGCCACCGGTCTGGGGGGCTCTGCATTTTAATTTAATTTTAAATGAAGCTTCTTAAACATTTTAAAAACCTTATTTACTTTACATACAACAATAGTTTAGTTATATATTATAGACTTATAGAAAGAGACCTTCTGAAAACATTAAAATGTATTACTGGCACGTGAAACCTTAAATTAGAGTGAATAAATGAAGACTTGGCACACCACTTCTGAAAGGTTGCCGACCCCTGGTCTAGCCAGTCCCAGCACTCTGGCTCTGGTGCACATGATGCAGGAAAGGGGAGCTCTGGTAAGTGCTCATTTTGCTTTGATACTGCACAGTGAGAGGAGATTGAGCTCTTATGTGCTTAGTTGTATGGTAGAGGAGGAATAAGGGACAGAAATTAACAACAGAGCCTGTGCAACTACGCAGTGGGGACCCGGTGGAAAAGTTTGTTAATGTACACCAGGATGTCCTGGGAATCCTCCATTGAAATCTCTAATTAACTTTCCTGTAGATACTCTGCAATCCGCTGCTGAAGGTTCCTTGGGAGAGCTGCCTTGTTTCTCCCACCGAAACTTTGCCACGCCACCCGGCAGTTATTTCTGCAGAGACCCGAGTGGCACACAGGCAAGCAGCATAGGGGACCAGTCTGAAACCACACACACACACACACATACACAATGCACCCTTGCATCCTGGGTTACCCTTAGGAGTGAGATATCAGTTCAATTACCCTACTCTGTGGAAAAGAGTACCAACATTCAGAATAGTCTCCCTAGCCGCTTGTAGTAACCCCCTTCGCAAACTATCCTTTGTTCCTTCTTGCCCATTCCCCCTTGCCACCCCTCCTCCCCCGGCAAACTCACCATATTTGGTACTCATGCCTAGCTGTGTGCTAGCCAAGGGACAGTGAGAAAGAGGTATGTGTAGCTTTTGTGATTCACAGCTGTGAGCACACTCACTATGCTATCTCTGTTCACTGTTTTTTTGGCTTCTGCAGATGTGCCTGTGTGGACTCACTCCTCCACACCAGCGGAGCGCCTCAGTCATAGAAGACACTGAACGAGGAAGAGTAAGGACTCTGAGGATACGTTTTGAGAAGTGATGCAGTCAACAAATGCAACACATAGCGAAGCAAGAGCATGGAGGGAGACAATTAATGAAAGATTCAGGCTGGATAGCCTGGAAAGGAGACCGGGATAGGAGTGGATAGACAGGAGTGGATGATAAAGCCACTGGAGGGCCAGACAGAGATGCTGAAGTCCCTCATTATGCTGCAGTTTGAGCAAATCTGCATGATTGCCCTTGCAGCCAATACAGAACTCTTCCATACCCTCTCCAAAATCCCCCACCACATTCCTTGCATATTCCCTGTCCCTCACAATAGCCCATGCATTCCACGCCTACGCACTGGTTTCACAACGAAGGCTGGAGATGCACACAGCTGTGAGAACCCTAACTGCAAGACTGTTCCTCATTGCCATGTCCCCGTTTGACCAAAAAATTGTTTTGTCCTTTTATTAAACTTGAGTCTTTGAAATAAAATGAGTAGTTGTGTCATACACATGTTGGTCAGTGCTAACATACAAACACAGTGGCTATAGGTAGGAATATTTGCTTAGTACAATTAAGGCTCAGGAAGCAAGCACTACAGGGGTAATTCAAAGCGGCAAGTAAACATTGCCTGGCCAAATGCTTCACATAAAGACACATTACTGGGAATCATTGTCAAAATGCTCTTTCAAAGCCTCTCTGATTTGAATAGCCTCCGGCTGTGCCCCTCTAATTGCCATGATATCTGGCTGCTCAAAATCAGCAGCCAGCCAATCAGCCTCAGTAGTCCACCCCTGGGGAATCTTTCTCCCCTTCACTTAGCAAATACACCTCTACCCCGATATAACGCTGTCCTTGGGAGCCAAAAAATCTTACCGCATTATAGGTGAAACCGTGTTATATCGAACTTGCTTTGATCCGCCGGAGTGCGCAGCCCCGCCCCCCCCGGAGCACTGCTTTACCGCGTTATATCGGGGTAGAGGTGTATTATGCAGAGTACGGCAGACCACAATGATCATTAGAATATTTTCCTCTGTGAGGTCTAAGCAGCCAAAAAGACACCACCATCAACCTTTTAGTCTCCCACAGGCACATTCAACAGTCATTCGGCACCTGCTGAGCCTGTTGTTGAAGCACTCCTTGCTGCTGTCTAGGTTCACGGTGTAAGGCTTCATGAGCCACAGGAGCAAGGGGTAGGCGGGGTCTCCCAGGATCACTATGGAATCTTGTGGCTTGGAAAGAAAGTCCCAGAGTGCAGCTTTCTATTCAGTCCAGTGTTCGAAAGATACATGCATCATGCACCTTCCCTGACCACCCCACACTGATATCAGTGAAACGGCCCCAGTGATCCACCAGCACCTGCAAGACCATGGAGAAGTAGCCCTTTTGGTTGATATATTCCATTGCAAGATGGTCTGGGGCCAAAATTGGGATATGCGTTCCATGTATCACCCCGCTGCAGTTAGGGAATCCCATTGCCTGAAAGCCATCAATTATTTCCTGCACATTACGAAGAGTCGCAATCCTTTGTAGAAGGAGGCGATTGAGGGTCCTGCACACTTGCATCACCACAACCCCCATGGTGGACTTTCCAACTCCAAACTGATTTGTGACTGATTAGTACTAGTCTGGAGTTGCCAGCTTCCACATAGCGATCGCCAGTCGCTTTTTCACAGTAAAGGCAGCTCTCATTCTGGTGTCCTTGCACTGCTGGGGTGAGCTCTGCACACAGTTTCACAAAGGTGGATTTGCACATCTGAAAGTTCTGCACCCACTGCCCATCGTCCCATACATGTATCACAATGTGATCCCACCACTCAGTGCTTGTTTCCCGAGCCCAGTACTGATGGTCCACTATGTGCAGCTGTTCCATGAATGCCAGCAGCAATCTTGAATTATTTGTTTCCATGGCAGACAGCGTGGCAGGCATCACTGATTCACTCTCTGTTTCACAGCTCATGAAATACTTCAGGACTACCTGCATTGTGTTCATAATGCTCATCACTAGACTGGTCAGCAGCTCAGGATCCATCCATGCTGTCAGGCAGAGATGACGGGCACTCAGCTTACAAGTTGAAAAATGGCACGTGTTGAAAAATGGCACGAAACGAAGTCAGAAGCCCATAGAATGATGGGACAGAAAGAACTGCATCATGCATGGTGAGCACACTCGCATGATGCACCACGATCTGTTCCCAGAGCTGTCAGTGTCAAAGGGTGACACAGGGTGGCGAGTTGCCTAGTGGAATAGCTATCCACAATGCAACACTCTCTCTGTTGATGCAAGAGCACCAACTCTAGATGTGCTATGCCAACACAAGGAGCATTGTGTGGATTTGCACAACTGATGTAATTAAAGCAGCTTTCAACATAAGTCGACTTAACTATGTAGCGTAGATATGGCCTTAGTCTTCACAATTCCTCATTTCCCCTCAGCCTCCTCCACAATCCCTCAGCTTCTCTACCCAGGTTTCTTATACCTCCTTCTCTTCCCCCAGTTTTACTCCTAATACTTCATTCCCAGATCTGTCTAACCTCCAGCTTCTAGTTAGGGACTCTAGCTTTCTAGCCTCACCTCTGATTACATTTTTTGGGAACTGGGCAGGGCATCTTGCTGTAACTCCCTCACTGCTACTGCCTCCTGGACTTTGACTCTTCCTCCTCCTTCAATGAGAGTGCCAAAGGGAGCGCTGATCAGCAGAGGAAGAGGAAGCAGATTAAGAAGCAGCAGCAATAACAGAAGCAAAGGATGAGATCCATGAAAGGACTCAGGCATTGCAATGCTGAGCATCATGGTGCCTAACTTTCAGGGACCTAGAAAATCACAGGAACAACATTCCAATCCACAAAGCCTAGGCTCCTATACAATGAATAGGGAGAGATAGATGCATTAGATTAGGATCCACAAAACCAGCACATTAAGTAGGGAGCTGCCTAAACTAGTCAATGGGTGCTGCTGACAATAAGGGTGTGTCCTAAACCCTGCCTCTCTCTCCTGGAGATAGGTGCCTAAATACAGGCTGCAAGAAGATGCCTATCTCTGCTTGCAATCCACAAATGGGAAATATAGACACTCCTCAGCCTAGCTCGCATGTGGGGCCCAATACAAAACAGCAGAGGAAGTCACAGGTTGACACAGCCTCAAGCTGAGGGACTCTAGAATTGGAAGGATATATTCATAACTGGAATCTCTAGAAACATGTTTTGATTAGGCAATGTTCATGGGATAAGGTTGTTGCCTATTTAAGGACATTACTTTTTGGAGGATCACTGGGCAACTTGCTTACATGGATGGAGTGGAGGCAGGTGGATTGAACAGCAAAGCTTCTGAACTGATAACCATAGGTCAGTGAGCTACAACCATCATGGCTCTCACACACACACACATACGCATACAACTGCTTCCTTGAACCCCAAATGTATTGCAAATTTTATATTTGGTGTTTTTTTCTTAAATCCGAGTTCCCGGAGTCATGTGATTATGTGGGAATCCAAGCTTTCATTTAAAAAAACCTGAGTTTATAATTGTTATTGTTGCAGAGGAAAGCTTGTGACCTGCCTGAGTGCATCCTAAAGGATCAAAAACCAAAAGGCAGAGAAAAAGAACGAAAAATGTAGTATTTTCAAAAATTTCAAGCCAATATCATTATTTTGGGTGGCCTGATTGATTTTTGAATGCTTGAGATTGGCAATATTGTATCAAATGGCTGCATCACAGCCTTTGCTGTTCTGAGCATGAAAGATATCCCTCTCAGACTGAACCAGAGGAAGGAAACCAGATGACATTACCTTTATTGGATTGTGCTGAAACTTGAACACACTTCAAATGTGCACCTGCCTGGTATTACCCACTTCACAGTGTGCCACTTCTCATTTCTTACCTTTTCTTCTGTCCTCTCTTCCTCTTTTTTGCCTTCTGTCAAATACAAGTCTGTCTGAGCAAGCCACCTTTTGTAACACTTATCTGACAAACTGTGAAAAGCAAGCTGAAAGTAATCCCTTAGCCCAACATTAATAAAAGGTTGTCAGGTTTCAGGGAGAATATTCACTAGGAAAAAGGATGTCTTCTTAACCCAAGTTAGCTAACACTCGGTAAAATCTAGTGAAGCCAAGGCAGTTCATAGTTTTAACACGCGTTAGCAGGTTGAGTTAAAGAATAGAGGCCAGGGGCACCTAGGGTTTACCTAGATGACTTGCTAACTCACGTAAAAACTCAAAATCTACTTTGTCTTCACTAGGATTTTACTATGCTTTGAGTTAAGTCCACACTTTCCCCCCTAATGAAGGTTGAATGGCTGTTCAGGTTTGGGTGCTGCGTCTGTAATTTCCTATCAGCTACTTTGCAAGACAAAAGTTGTGATCTTTTTCCCGTAAAGGGAACAGGATCAGCCTTTCACCACAACAGCAGCAGTGAAAGCAACCACCTAAGGAAACTTACGTTTCTCCCCAAAAAAGGACAGATCATCTCTGCTAGCCTCACCTACAAGTCAGGGAGAAGGGATTTTTTTTATTTTACTTCGTATGTTGCAAGCGCGGCCACTGTTTTCCGACTCTGCTAGACTGGAAACCGGCCACTATTTAATGCTGCAGCAATTAACAAGGCTTTTGAACGCACGACGTTGGGTGCTGAGACACACACCCTGAGCGCCGTGCAAACGCCCCGTGTCTTACTGCCCCCCCCCCGGCTCCCTTTCTTCCAATGTCCCCCTTCTACCTCAGCTCCTCCTGCCACCCCCGCCGACCCGTCATCATCTCGCCCTGGCTGGCGCCACCATGGGGCGCCCTCGCTTTCCCCCATTTGCCCCCTCCCCGGCACCTGGCTCCTCCCCGCCCCCTCCCACACGGAGGACGCTGCTACCTCAGCGCTGCAGTGACCCCAACGCGGGGCTCGCGCTGCCGCTGTGTCCATTGGGGCCGGGCTCGCGCTGCCGGTTGGGCCCCGGCCGCCGGGGCAGGATGCGGGGCTACGTGCGGGTGGCGCTGCTGTGCCTGGGCTGTGGCTTGTGCTCGCTGCTCTACGGCTCCAGCCAGCTGGCCCTGGAGCAGGAGCCTGGCTGGGGGAAGCCGCAGGCCCGAGACCCCGCCGCTCCCGTCCGGAGACAGCGCGCCGGCGGCGGGAGGGCGGCGGCGGGAAGCGCAGGCCGCGGGGAGCCGGAGCTGCCAGACAGGTACTGATCGGCCCCTTCCTCTCCGCCGGGCTCAAGGGCTGGTGCTGCCGGGGCTCGTGTGGAAGAGCCCCCGGGTGTGCGGGGCTCCGTGCGGACGGGCTCGGGCCGTCCCCTCTTCCCTTACGCCGTAGCGGTGTTAAAGGACCCGCGCTGGGACCCCAGGGTCTCTCCAAAGCTGTGCGGCTCCAGCCCCGGCACCAGCGCGGTGTTTAGGGGACGCCGCCAGCTTGCGATCGAGCTGCTTTTCAACAGGAAAGTTTTGAACGCACTTTTCCGGCCCTGTCCCCCGCCAGCCTGGAGATGGAACAATCCCGCCGTGCCGCGGCTTGGCTTGTCTCATCGTAGCAGGGTGGAAAAGCCCCCCGGAGTGAGGGGAGCGATTAGCCAAGGTCTCTGCCCCGCACGGAGCTGCTCCTGTGTGGAGCAGCTTGCGGGACTGGTACCCAGCTGGACACCCAGGAGAAACGGCGACGGTGTCTCTGTACAAACTGCTGTCACATCCCCAAAGGAACCCTGAAAGAGGGGGGAAGTATCTTCTCTCCCATCACAGTTATAGCAGCAGTTCTCAAACTGTGGGTTGGGACCCCAGGGCTGGTGTTAGACTTGCTGAGGCCGGGGCTGAAGCCCAATCCCCACCGCTAGAGGCCTGGATGACAGGGCTCAAGTTACAGCCCCCCCACCCCTGGGGCTGAAGGCCTTGGGCTTCAGCTTCCCCACCCAGGGTGGTGGGGTTCACACTTTGGCTCATGTCCCCTCAGCCTGGGGTGGCAGGGCTCAGGCTTTGGTCCCTTCTCCTGGGGTCGTATAGTAATTTTTATTGTCAGAAGGGGTTTGTGGCGCAATGAAGTTTGAGAACCGCTGAGTTATAGTAATTTTATAGGGTGTAGGATGGAAGGGGTAAGGTTAGTTTAGCTTGGATAGGAAAATACGTGTGCTTTGTAGCTTGTGTAGGTGGTTAAGCAAATTAATAAGGTCTTGAAAAATAGCAGGCTCATGAGGTAAGAGGAAGGTGGCATCTAGTAAGACAAGTTTTCAGAGGATGCTAAGCTTGTTATATGGCTAATAAAACAAAAAGGAGGCTTCTGGGTAAAGGGTCTATAAATTATAGAAGACTGTTTATAAACTGATTCTAACAGACAAAAAGAAGTGTTTTTTAAATGTGATAAATGTATAATGTCTTCTCACAGACCTATGTTATCTTAAAATATGGGCCTTTGTGGGAAGATAAAATGCTAGGTGCAGCTAGTTTTAAGATCCATACATTTAAGATAATTTGAAAGAGAGAGTCCCAGCTACCATATGTTGTTTTAGCCAAGGCGAAGAAAGGGGTCATACCCAAACAGGCCAAAACCTGTTGTTTTTTTTTAAGCTAAGCTAATAATGGTCAATATGGCATCACTTGTTTTAGCACTGTATCAAGGAGCAAGGCTTGTTAGGGGTATTTATCCGATCCTATCCGAACATGTTGGAGCAAGCCAGGATGAGAGGGTTATCCCCAGGACTGATCCTTTCATGAGTATTCTGATAAAATGCTTATGAATGTTTGTTACTGTATGAATGTAGTAATTGCTTATTATTTAGACCAGGGATCGGCAACCTTTCAGAAGTGGTGTGCCGAGTCTTCATTTATTCACTTTAATTTAAGGTTTCGCGTGCCGGTAATACATTTTAATGTTTTTTAGAAGGTTGCTCTCTATAAGTCTATATATTATATAACTAAACTAGTGTTGTATTGTAAAATAAACAAGGTTTTCAAAATGTTTAAGAAGCTTCATTTAAAATTAAATTAAAATGTTGCTCTTATGCCACCAGCCCGCTCAGCCTGCTGCTGGTCTGGGGTTCTGTTCACCTAGGCTGGCAGCGGGCTGAGTGGGGCCTGCGGCCGGGACCCTGGCTGGCAAGGATCCGGCAGCCAGAACCCCAGACCGGCACCGGGCTGTGCGGGGCCGGCGGCTGGGACCCCAGACCGGCCACTGCCGCTCAGGAGTTCCATCCGCTGGCTCCTGCCAGCCGGGATCCCAGCTGCTAGACCTGCTCAGCCTGCTGCCGGTCTGGGGTCCCGGCCCTGCTCACATACAGTGGATACCTACCTTCTCCCTGGTTCTGGCCCATTCTCTTCCTCTCTCTGCACTGAGCTGAGGGTGGGAGTGCACTGAGCACAGGGCTGGGGGTCTGGCCAGGAGCTAGAATGAGGGAGGGGGCTCAGGGTTGGGGCAGGAGGTTTGGGTGTGGGGCACTTACCTGGGCAGCTCCCATTTGGTGCGAGGGGTGCAGGTGGGAATGTGTGGGGGTGTGGGTGTGCAGGAGCTCCCATTGGGTGCTCAGGGTGAGGGTGGGGATGTGGGGGTGTGTGTGGGGGGGCTGGGTATGTGGGGGGGTGCAAGAGTCAGGGCAGAGGGCTGGGGGCATGTGAGGGGGTGCAGGTGTCAGGGCAGGGGGTGGGGGGGCTGGGGATGTGTGGGTGCCAGAGTCAGGGCTGGGGTCGTGGGGGGGCGTGTGTGAAGGAGTTAAGCAGAGGGCTGGGTGTGTATGAGGGGGGTACAGGGCTCAGGGCAGGGGCCTGGGGGGGTGCGGGGCTGCGGGCAGAGGACTGGGTGTGTGTGGGGGGGCAGAGCAGAGGGCTGGGTATGTGTGTGGGGGTCAGGGCAGGGGACTGGGGTGTGTGTGCCCCTATTCCACCCACCCACCCCTTCCCCAAGGCCCTGCCCCCGCTTCTTCTCCCATGCCCCATCCAACCCCCCCTGCTCCCTGACTGCCCTCTCCAGAGACACCCCCCCCCCGCCCCAACCACCCCATCCGGGATCCCACCCCCTATCCAACCCCCCCGGCCCCGGACCCCTTACCATGTTCTGTTCCGCGCAGAGCCAGACACGCTGCCCCGCGGGAGCGGGCAGCCCCGTCCCTCAGAGCGCTCCGCGCAGGGCAGCATGGCTTCAGGGGAGGGGGGAGCGTGTCTGCCTCCCCGCGGAGCCAAACACTGCCCTGCGGGAGCGTGTAGCCCTGGCCTTCAGAGCGCTGCGCGCGCGCCGGCATGGCTCCAGGGGAGGGGCCGGTGGCTTGCTGTGCTCGGCCGGGCGCGCGGACCCTGCAGCTTGCCGCGCCGGGAGAGGGGGAGGGAGGGGGGGCGGAGAAGAGCGGGCCGGGCAGGATTTTTAATGGCACGCTGCTGCAGCAGGCAGCAGCGTGCCATTAAAAATTGGTTCGCTTGCCGACCCCTGATTTAGACATTTAGAGCAATTGTATAAATACTATTTGTCCTTTTTATTTAATAAAGGAATTCATGGTTAAATTACTGTCTGGTGGTACCCGTATTAATAAAATTAATAATAATTTCAACATCTTGGTGACCACAAAAGAATACCACTGACATTAATTTCAGTTGCTCTAAACGCTGCCCCACTTCTCCCCCAACAGAGTAGTGACCTATCTTCTGGGGCCACTGTAGAGTTCTCTCCTAGAGCAATTTAGTAACATTAAGGGAAATAAGGATGTACTGTAGGTACCTCTGTAGAAGAATTTTTGGCAAAGCACGGTGCAGGTGCATTGAATGCCATAAGTAAATTCCTGGCACAGAGGTGAAGGTCTGTTGAATGCCATTGATGTTTTAAATGAATTTATGATTGAAATGGTTTAGGTGGTGTACATCCATGGTGTGATGAATCATTGTCACAGACTTAGTCAGCTGGAAAGTGAAGAAGTGCAGTGATGACCTGAGTGATGTCTGGCACTGGCTGTTTGCTGGCATGGTAAGCTGCCCAGGAAATGGCTTGATCTCCACTGAAGGTATCCAGGCTTGTGGGTGGCTTGAATAAGTAAGGCAAGAAGCATTCTTCTTGCAGGGTTTGGGTAATCAGTTGGCAGTCAGTCTTGATTTCAGCATTTGCAGCAAGGATGGGAGCATTGGTTTTCTTCAAGGTCAGTTGAGGCACAATAGTGTAAGACTCAGGAAATGATATAGTCGTCTTCACTGGTGCTGCAGTCTCACAGTCTGGGGTGGGAAATCCATGGACCACTCCCCCCACTTGAGTACTATAATGCTGAAAAAGTAATATCCCAATTCCATGGAAGGAGTCTGTTGCTGGGTGGAGCTGGAATTATGGACTATGTTGTCTATGCCACAGTAGTGAACAGACCACCACAAAGCTTTAGAGGACAGACTACATTCTCATCTTCAGTGTTGGCATGCGCTGTTTGCCATGCTGGTAGAAATGGCTAACACTTTGTCATAGGAGATGGACAATCAAAGTTTTAAAAACGTATATACTAGCTCGCTTTTTCATGTCTCTGCATGAAGTGTCAAACAAATGTAGATTGTAAAGTGGTGGTCCCCACATTTTTGAGGGTCGTCCCCCCATCTTCCTGGGGCCAGGAGTGGGGCCACGGCTTCAGGGGGGAGGGGGTGATGCGGACAAGGGTAAGGCCTTTGGCTGCAGCCCCAGACCCACCACCGGCTGGGAGCCAGGCCTGGGCCTGTGGCCAGGTGCGGCTCCACTCCCAGCCATGGCCCCAGGCTGGGAATGGAGCAGCGGCTGAGGGTTGGCATGGGATCAGGAGCAGAGCTGTGTCGAGGCTGGCGACGGGGTCAGGTGCGGGGCTGGGATCTGGGGACGTGGCTGGGGGCAGGACCGGAGCAGAGCTGGTTGGTACTCCCTCCCTGCCCCTGTGGGGGCTGGCCTGGGCCCCACCATGGCCCCCGGATGTTCCTTCATGCCCCCTTAGGGGGTGCGCCCCACACTTTGGGGACCTCTGTTGCAAAGGCATTTCTTGAGCTTTGTTGTGGTACAAACTTTTTCATCCTTCACAGTGATGGATGTTGCTATTGTACTGTGCCAAAGTAAGGGTAGCTGGATTAATGGAAACTTGTTCTGACTGAGTTCTAATGTTTTTGGACCATCCAATACCTTGGACATCAGCGCCAACAGTGACTTGGGCATAGCTTTTGCTTAGCATCCTGTGTCAGATGATCTAGTAAACTGTTTTCATTTGAATCATGTCTCTTTAAATAATTTTAGCTGTTTGGGACAGGTGAAGTGCTTCTTTGTCACAGTCTTTCTCATATGCTTTTTGGAGGGCACGTCCAATATCATGTTTGAAGGCAAGGAACACATCATGTCCTTCTTTGCATGCTTGAAAAACTGGAATGTGTGAAAGAATATGGGATTTTGGTTCAGTGCTGTGAATGTGCCCAGCCAGTATCATCCCCAGCTGTTCTAATCTAGCTATGTAGAGCCTTATGAGATCTGCTAGTTTAAATACTGAAGCCATGCCTTTATTCAGTCTTGTCTCTTCAGTGTATGTGGTCAGTTAGTTCACCAAAGGGAATCCCATGCAACATCATCTCTGTTTTTTTCTCTGTCAGTGTTGTTCTTTGTGACTGTTTGTAGAGAGATACCAAACATCTTGCACGATACTTTACCTCTTGGGCTACTATGTCCCCTGCACTTAGTTTTGCAAGCAAGTGCTGGTCTTTCAGCTGAAATGCACACTGGCAGACTTGACTCTTAATGCCAAGGGTAGAAACTTCATGGAGGTCTTCTGATGGTATCCACAAAAACAACGTTAAAGACTAGCAGATTTATTTGGGCATAAGCTTTTGTGGGTAAAAAACCGTATGCCCAAATAAATCTGTTAGTCTTTAAGGTGCCACCAGACTCCTTAGTCTGTATCCACAAAAACAACAACACGGCTACCCCTCTGATACTTCTGATGGTATGTTCATTTCACAAATAAAACAGGCTTCTTTTTCTGGAGGTCCTTTGTGTTGGGCACTTAAACGTGTGTATTTGCTCTGCAGTTTGTCAGCTTTCAGACTTTTTTTTCCCCTCAGCCTTTTTAGGTTTGGTCCTGTTAAACTTGATGTAGCAAGATTTGTGCCAACATCCATTGTTCTTGTTTAGTCTTTTCAATACCATAACCATAATCTAATTGGCATATGTCCATGGATATAGAAAGTGCATTCAGCTTATGAAAATGTCTGAGATTTTCTACTGTAGTTTGATAGCCAAATCCAACTTGCTCTTTTTGATTCTACTGGATTAATCAACTCTGGACCTGTGTCTTCTTGACAAAGTACACTCTTGCTACAGTCAGTAGAGGAATGGGGTTTCTCTGTTGATGGTACTGGCTCTTGAACAAGCTTGTATCTTTTTGACATGTTTGAAGCAATAGTAATAGCCAGTAGTAATCTAATATCTTTTGATATGGTGTGCAGTTAATATTACTGAATCACCAAGCAGCTTTCACACAACCAAAGTAGCATCTAAAAGAAAAAAGAGAAATGTGATTAAATTCTACCAAGACCATGTTGATAATCAAAAGTAATACAAAATGTGTCCTTGCACCAATTGTAAGGTCTCGTTGAAGCAAAGCCAAGAATACACTCCTTGTATGTCCAACTGTAAAACAACATTATTTGCCAGTTATGACAATGTTGTTAAAATGGCTGCCACAGTCAATATGGCATGAATTGGCAATGGCCCCATTTCTGAAAAGCTTTATTAGGTCATGCTCTAAGACTGTGGCAAATGTTATGCTTTTATCATAAAATCCCCAATTACTTTTTTTTTGTGTGGCACAAATCTGATTGGCTAGTAGTACAGAGCAGGTTGCTGGATAATTGGGTGAAATCTTGTAAATTACTTTGCTAAGGAGCTGTTTGTTTCTAAGGCTACAGAAGCCAGGAGAACAGGATGACTGGGAACTAGAAAGCATATGGGTAAAATAGAGAGAAGTGAGAGATAAGGTGAGAAAAAAACAATGTGGTGGAGAGGACCAGCGACGAATTTGGCCTAGAAAGCAAAAGCTCCTGTTTTTATTTTTTTTCCCTTGCAGTTATAATTCAGGATGCTGTAATATTTTCTGCAGAAAGTATTACATCTACTGCAGCATTTAGGGGGAATGTCTGGAGACCAGATACAAGTTCTAGCCTCAGTTAAGTTTGCAGGCAATGAGTTTAGTGAGAAACTGGAAAAAGCAGTTGCAGAGCATGTAGGGAGCATTTTGTCTCTAAGACAAATGGAGAAATCTAGAACAGGGATTCTTAACTTTGGGTCGTTACCTTGTAGGGTCCTGAAGATGTGACCAATCCCCTCTTTTCCCCCCCCCTTCCCCCCTCAATGAATCTATAAGAACTTCTTGTTTTGCTACAGAAGAAGTATCTTTGAAGTTGACCAGCAGCCAGTTCTTGCAGGTGCATTGGAGTGGCATCACTGAATTGGTGTTTGCCCTGATAGTACCCCAGCTCTGATGGGAAAACACAGCAGTCTTGAGACTCTGATTCAGTCATTTGCACCCTAAACCATGCAGCAAAGAGGATGCCAGTGGAATTGAAGAATGTATTGGATAAAACTGCAAGTTATGAACTTTATTAAAGATAAATCTACTAGTGTATCTGTCTTTATTATTTTATGTAAGAGAAAAGTGCACTTAGCTTCAGCAGCTCCTCTTAGAAGTTAATTGGCTTTCCCATGACAAAATCTCAAATTTCTTGTTTGAGCTCAGAGAATGCAAGATCTTTTTCCCCATTACTGATTGTAGCTCTGCCATTTCTGAATACGTCACTGGTCATTGTTGGCTTGCTCTCAGTGCTTCGTTTCAGGGGCAGAACATGAAAATCTTCATTGATTGATAAGGTTGAAATATTTATTGACTACTTGCTGAAGCTAAATTATCCACCAAACATTTCTCAAACTCCTGGATGTCTGTAAATACCCAGAACTTTAAGTAAAGCTTTGAGAGTACTTGTGCCTTTTGTCATGACTTGGCTCTGTGAATCAGGCATTTTTGCTTTGCTTTGCTTTGATATTTTTTTTTTTTTTTTTTTGAGAACTCGTTGCTGTTAAAACACATCCTGCTTTCTCTTACCTCTCTGTTGAAGATGACCTCTGCTCTTGCCTGGAAGACACTGAGCCGCAGGTACATCATCTTTGCTTATTAAAGCAGGCACAGCACTTAATGAATTTTTTGAACTTTTTTGATCATGACACCTTATTAATCTAAACTTTATAAGTATCTTGTGCCAAACGTTTTTCACTAATTTTCAGATAGTTTTATTTGATTATTGGCTTTTATTAACTACTTGCTGGTGGTTAAGTATTTAGAAGGCATACAGGAGATGTGAACTTACAGTCTGAATTTAACAATTTGTTGCATCTGCAAAGGATTGTGGGATATAGTAGGATGTGGTGAGTTGAGAGAGATTTTTTTTTTTCTAGCCATTCGGTGCGTTGCAGACAAAAAAAGTGGAAACAAATGCTGTAAGTGAATTACATATCAATGATGTACATGCGTATATATACATGCAGAGTCTTTCATCCCAAACAAGTAATGACACTTGAAGATTGTGAACAGAAGTCAAAGCATCATGACAGCCCTTTCCTCCTTATATTGCTAAATGGTTCTGATATGGAAAAGGCTGATTAGAATAATAACTAAACTGACGTTCCTTTTTTATCCTGCCGGTTTAGCTAGACAAAAAGTGGCTAGCTACATCTGAGGAATATATTGGTCTAGACTAGAGACTTTGGAAGGAGGAAGCCCTTTATGTCCAGGGCTAATAAACAATTATTGTCTTGCAAGAGAGTACCTCTATTCAAGATCTGTTTCATACATGGAGTCAACTAATTCAACTTAATAGGAGCCAATATCCATCTATTTTGAAATCATTGTAAGTCCATAAAAGATTGTGTTCTTCAGATGGTCAAAGGAACAGGTTTCTAGTGTGCCTTGCAGTTCCTTAGAAATCTCATAGAAGAAGATTCTTGACGTTATACTCTACATTCCCTCCCTCCCCCTGCCTCCCCCAAAATGTACAAGTATACTACCAATCAAGATGTGAACAAGTTAATGCTACAATCCCTGGAATTGGTTGTAAAATGAAAGAGACACAGATAATGAGTGACAGGAAGATTTTCATGACAACCCTGTACCCAAATCTATTTATTCCACAAATTGGTTCAGGAGAATGATGGTTGTCTAATTTTTATTTCCAGTAGTTTATGCTGCAGTTTGTCACCTTGCAATTTCAGAACATAAGAATGTCCATATGAGGTCAGACTAATGGTCCATCTAGCCCAGTATCCTGTCTTCTGACAGTGGCCATTGACAGATGCTTCAGAGGAAATGAACAGAACAGGGCAATTTTGAGTGATCCATGCCCTGTTATCCAGTCCCAGCTTCTGGCAGTTGAAAGTTTAAGGACACCCAGAGCACGGGGTTCTGTCCATGACCATCTTGGCTAATTGCAACTGATGGACCTATCCTCCATGAACTGCTCATTCTTTTTTGAACCCAGTTATAATTTTGGCCATCACAGTATCCCATGGTGATGAGTTCCATAGGTTGACTGTGTTGCATGAAGAAATATTTCCTTATGTTTGTTTTAAACCTGATGTCTGTTAATTTCATTGGGTGACCGCTGGTTCTTGTGTTTATGTGAGGGGGGTAAATAACACTTTCTTATTCAGCTTCTCCACACCATTCATGATTTTTTATCATATATATATATCCCACTTACTCATCTCTTTTCTAAGATGAACAGTCCCAGGCTCTTTAATCTCTCCTCATATGGAAGCTGTTCTATACCTGTAATAATTTTTGTGGCCTTTCTCTGTACTTTTTCCAGTTCTAATACCTTTTTTGAGATGGGGTGACCAGACCTGCATGCAGTATTCAAGGTGTTGGTGTACCATGGATTTAGATAGTGACATGATATTTTCTGTCTTTTTAACTAGCCCTTTCCCAATATTCTGTTAGCTTTTTTGGCTGCTGCTGTACATTGAACAGATATTTTCAGAGAACTATCATGATGACTCCAAGATCTCATTCTTGAGTGGCAACAGCTAATTTAGACCCCATCATTTTGTACATATAGTTGGCATTATGTTTTTCAGTGTGCATTACTTTGCGTTTATCAACAGTGAATTTCATCTGCCATTTTGTTGGCCAGTCACTCAGTTTAGTGAGATTCCATTGTAACTCTTCACAGTCAGCTTTGGACTTAACTATCTTAAGTAATTTTGTATCATCTACAGACTTTGTCACCTCATTGTTTACCCCTTTTTCCAGTTCATTTATGAATATGATGGATAGCACAGGTCCCATACAGGTCCTTGGCAGACCCCGCTATTTACCTCTCTCCACTGTGAAAACTAACTGTTTATTTCTACCGTTTGTTTCCTATCTTTCAACCAGTTACTGATCCAGGAGAGGACCTTCCCTCTGATCCGGTGATTGCTTAGTTTGCTTAAGAGCCTTTGGTGAGGGACCTTGGAAAAGTCCAATTACACTGTATTCACTGGGTCACCTTTGTCCACATGTTTGTTGACCCCCTCAGAAAATTCTAATAGATTGGTGAGGCATGTTTTCCCTTTACAAAAGCTGTGCTGACTCTTCCCCAATATATCATATTCTCATGTGTCTGATAATTCTGTTCTTTACTAGGGTTTCAACTAGTTTGCCTGTTACTGAAGTTAAGCTTATTGGCCTGTAATTGCCAAGATAATCTCTGGAGCCTTTTTTAAAAAAAATCAGCGTTACATTAGATATCTGCCTGTCATCTGGTACGCAAGCTGATTTAAGCGATAGGTTACATACAACAGTTAGTAGAGCTGCAGTTTCATATCTGAGTTCCTTCAGAACTCTTGGGTGAATAGCCTCTGGTCCTGGTGACTTATTACTGTTTAATTTATCAATTTGTTTTGAAACTTCCTCTATTGACTTCTAAATCTGGCGCAATTCCTTTGATTTGTCACCTAAAAAGAATGGCTCAGATGTGGGAATCTCCCTCACATCCTCTGCAGTGAAGACCAATGCAAAGAATTCATTTAGCTTCTTGTCTTCCTTGAGTGCTCCTTTAACCTTGATCGTGTCCAGTGGCCCCACTGATGTTTGGAAGAATTCCTGCTTCTGATATACTAAAAATGTGTTGTGCTGTTAGTTTTTGTGTCCTTTTCTAGTTGCTCTTCATCTTCTTTTTTGGCTTGCCTAATTTATACTTTTACATTTGACTTGCCAGTTTGTCCTTTTCTCTTTTCCTTAGTATGCCGTGACTTCCAATTTTTAAAAGATGTCTTTGTCTCTAACCACCTCTTTTACTCTGTTGCTTTAGCCATGGTGGCATTTTTTGGACCTCTTACAGTTTTTAATTTGAGGTATACCTATAGTTTGAGCCTCTATTATGGTGTTTTTAAAAAGTTTCAGGGTGCCAGCTTGTGTTGTTCTGCCAACATGTGAGTAGTAGTATACCTGAAAAAGTAAGGAGGTAACAGAGGCAATGATCTCCTCTAAATTATTCAGCTGTCCAGTTGGGCAGACTATTTAGCTTCAATTAGAGCTCATGAAAGAGAAACTCAGGCCTTGCCAACAAAAAGTCACGTTTCATCGACAAAACAGTGGAGGTGTACATATTGCAATGCTCCTTATGCTACAAAACTCTCCTGCTTTGGTGACAAAGTTATATCGACAAAGTGTTAGTGTAGACACCACGCTTGGTTATGTCGTTGTAAATGGCCTCCAGGAGGTATCTCACAATGCCCATCCTGACCACTCCAGTCAGCAGTTTGAACTTCGCTGCCCTGCATCCAGATACACAGGCATCCGGCCCTCCCCCTTTCAAGGCCTGGGAATTTTTGAAATTCCCCTTCCTGTTTGCTCGGTGCGGAGAGCTCACATCACATCTTCCCGGCTGACCAGAACGGCTCCATACAGCAAACGCTTTTCCGCTTGAGTTGTTGGATCTGTTGGCATTGTGGGGAGAGGAGGGTGAGTTGTTGGATCTGTTGTTTTCAGCAGCCTATCCACAAATGCCTCTAGTATTACACATATATTATCTTCATCTTCTCAACAAGAGGCATTTGTGGATAGGCTGCTGAAAACAACATGAGAAGATCATATGGATGCTCTGTCATTTGCCAAAAGAAAAGTGAGCCTACTAGGTGATGTCTCCATTTACTTATCACAGGGATCGGCAACCTTTGGCACGTGGCCTGCCAGGGTAAGCACCCTGGCGGGCCAGGACAGTTTGTTTACCTGCCGCGTCCGCAGGTTCGGCCGATCGTGGCTCCCAATGGCCGTGGTTCGCCGTTCCAGGCCAATGGGGGTGGCAGGAAGCAGCGGCCAGACATCCCTCAGCCCGCGCCGCTTTCCGCAGTCCCCATTGGCCTGGGACCCAGTTCTACCTCAAGAGCCTTCTGTCAAACTGGTTGAAATAAATTATATAGATTCTGTGGTGTTGCTTTAATCTTCAGGAAGGACTCCAAATCAAAGATACAGTACAGCAGAAAATATAGTATTGCTGGTGCATCAAGGGAGGAATCTTAGCTTTTGAAGCATACCATCTTACAAAGCGCCTTTTGTATAACAAAGTGTATCTATCTGCACAAGGATTTTAGACAATGAAGCAGAATCCTGAAAGAAACTGAATATTGGACTTACATGAGTACTGGACCATACTGGAAATATTCTGTCCTCTTCGTGTTTCACCCAAGGTTCAAAGACAACAAGATTTCTGGAGTCAGATGTGTAAAGAAATGTTCTTGTCTTTCAAGACAAATGATTCATCACTTCTTCAGGGAACTAAAGCCAATTCCATGAAGGCTTTGATGGTCACGGCACAGAGCATCAGTGGAAGAAATGTGTAAAATAAGTACTTCATTGCAGTACAGAAAAAGCTTTTAAAATGTGTATTCAAAAGTCTTAGTGCAAGTACAGGTTGAATATACTGGTCTGGTCTCCTCTGGCTTTCTGAAGACCATATCTGCAAGCTTTAGGCAATGGTCGACAATAAAAAGCAAAAATATAGGACTATTTACCGTAATTTTGTCTAAACGCTGTCTGCCTCCAATTTTTTTACTTTCAGCAACTTCCCTATGGTGATGATTGGACATCCTTTTGATATGACACAAGATTATTTCTTATCTGTTTCCTTTTTCTAATTAATGCATGTCTGCCAATTTGGTGCACTCAGACCTGAGAGCTCATGCTTACATTAGCCTAATTTTTGGTTGTCATGGTTACACACCTCTTTGAAATAATTCTGTCAGGAACATTGGATGAACGGGCCTTCCTATATCTCTTCTGAGATTTACAGTTTTGTTGCAATTTCTGTTGGTATACATGAGAAGGGGAGGTGGAATTATTGGTCTGACTGGCAGACACTTTTTATCTGAGAAGAAATTAACAGGTAAGACACGTTCTCCTGCATATTATATATAGCTTCTTTATATTTGAATATGTGCAGTAATTGACTAAGGGACAAAGATGATTTTGTAGTATTTAACTTTGCACTAACAATTTTAAGGCATTTAAAGCACAGTTTATAGTCAGAAAAGTGACCACTTAATAAAAAGCCACCTTAATCAAAATCTGGTCTTTGTATGTATTAGGAGTCATCTGCTTACTACTTTGACAAAGGCTTCTACTACAAATACTATAAGAAGCTTAATGGTGATAGCAAGATGATTTTTGTCCCCTGCCTTCGGTATCAACAGAATTTGTTTAAGTCCAATTGCAAAATCTGTAGTGCTTATGAAGTACAAGCAGGAAAGAACTCAACTTAATTTTCATGTTCCAGGTTGAGTCTGTAGTCTTATAGCCTAGAAGTTCTTGAGTCTGTAAGCAAAAAAACCCCAAATCACTGTAGTAATCAAAATAATGCACGTATTATTAGTACTAGAACACTGCGTTTTTCTTCTTTTACACTTACTCAAAAACATACTTTCTCTCCCCCCCCCGCTCCTTCTCCCAAAGTGCTCTTCATCCATAGAGCTCAAAGGAGGGTAGGTATCGTTACCACCACATTCCAGTTAGGAAAACTCAGAGCCATAGCTAAGCATTTTAGCGCCCAGGGTGAGCAATCATATTTGCGCCCTCTAGAGGCAATGTGTGTGTGTGTGTGTGTGCGCGAGGGGCACCATGGTGTCATGTGCCCCCTCCCCAGATTTCTGCCTCCCATTTAGCACAGAGGTTTTTAAACTGCAGGGTGTGCCTCCCTATGGGGATGCACCCCCCCAGTTAGAAAACCATCGCCTCCTGCCAGGAGCCAGCAGATGGGAAGCTGGTGGGAGCCGCTTGGGCCCGTGGCTCTCTGTGCTCTTCTGCACGGCCGGGCACTCCCCAGGCAGGATGGGCAGCACAGCTCCAAGCTGTGCCCCTGACACGCTCTTGCCTCCGCCATGAAGGAGCTTGGTGCTGACTTGTGACACCTCCTGGAGCCAGCCCCTGCCTGTGGAGTCTGGCTGCCATTAGATGCTCCCCAAGGTTCTCACTGCAGTACTCAAGGCCCTTGGGCACCTGCCTCTCAGCAGCCTGGTCACACCTCGGTCGCCATCTGGGGACCTGCCATTGCAGCCAGGTCACTCTCCCCTGCTCCCTGTGCATAGAGCGGATCAGCCCCTTGCTCTCCTTTGCTGCCCCGCCCCAGCCGCATGGCTGCTGGGCTCGCAGTCACACAGCCTGAGCTCTGAACTCCGCCATCTGAGCCCAGTGCCTAGCCCATGAACTGGGGACCGTCGGCTGCTGGAAGCGTGGACTCATTCCTGCCAGTTCCAGAAAGCAAGGCTGTGAGAATATTGCAACCCCATGGGTTACACCCTGCCCCTCTTGCCCTGCTTCCTCCCCCTGTGGGCACTCATGGTTGTACAGAAAACAGGATGGAGGCCAAATAGGGAGCCTGGCACATGTAGAAGGCACTAAGATTCAGGAGATGGCATCCAGCTGCAGCGGTACCGTTGCCAGGAGAAGCAGCTTCATGCCAGCCACTCCCGACCCAGGCCTCTATTTAGGGGGAGGGGCAAGTCACACCTCACCCCAAACTATGTCCTTGGACTCCGGCCAATGGTGTTGAGCCCAATCCTGCGGGCAGAGGGCCTGATGCCGCTGGGCTCACTCCTGCACTGCCCCATTTTTGTGCCCCTGCCAGCTCTGTGTCCTAGGCAGCTGCTCATCTTGCCCCATCCTAGTTATGGCCCTGGGAAAATGGGGCATAGGAGGTCACTTCAGAGTATTTATCATTTTTAAATGTGTTTAAGTGAAATTTTGAGGTTGGTTTGCTCACATAGGCCTTTGAACATGCATTTAAAAAGCTTTCCCTAATCATTACTTGCCTACTACTGTGTAAAAGTGGGTAGGGCAGCAATAGAACCTGCTATTTCAGTTCTTAATCTAGTAGAGGTTATTATTGCACATGTCATTAATATGAAGGAGGAAAACTTGCCAAGGATGGTTATTATGACACTGCACAGCACTGTAAATGTGACTACAAAGAAATAAGGTTCTGCCGCGTTATATCTTACCATCGTCTATGAAAATAACTTTGTGTAGACCTGTTAGATTCTAATATTAAATGAAGGTTTTTGGGTGGACGGGAATGACATTTAAACAGACAAAATGTCATTTTAAAAAAGATTACATTTAAAAAGCTATTCTAATTTAGGACTGATTTAGGCTGTCTAGAGGAAAAAACACTTGTTTTTTAACAGGTTGAAGAGCTAGCATATGTTATGGTAAAATACTAGTGGCCCCATCTACACTAGGGCTTTGAATCCTGTTAGTTTAGCGAACAGGTTTTTTGTATAGAAAGCATTTATTTTTCTAGACTAGACAAGTATTCTCAGGAATTTTCTTTTTCTAAGGCCTTAAGTGGAAGTTCACCTTGCTCCTTGGGTCACAAGAGAACCAGTATTTACAAGGTACTCTCTGATTCTAATAAAAATATCCCTGTAATGTAGATAGTGGTTTGCCACTTGCCCATGGCAAATTAAAAGCTTGCTCTGGACCGTGAGGGGACCTATACCATCAATTTCTGCAACATTTAAGTTTTCATTTAAAAAAAAATCTAGTTCTTGGGGTTGCAAAAACGACTACTAAACCTATGTATTATATTCCTTACTTATCCATAGCAAACAATTCTGCTGCTCACAGCTTTGGTAAGCAGAATGAAATTACTGGTCAGTTTCACTGCTGTTACTGAAGACTCTGTGGGCAGCAATGAAAATGTCAATTTCATGCTTCTGTTGCTTTAAAAAGAACTGAGGCACAGTAGAAGCAAGCACTGGAAATAGTACCAGGGAGAAAAATCCAGTAAATAGTATGTGCATGTGGAGAGGACCTATGCAGTCACAGAAATCCTCCCTCCTCACAAGAGTAGGAAGTATTAAAGGTGGGGTGAAAAGACAGACAGCTCCTCCTTGCCAGCCTTTAGTGGTGAAGCATTTAAAAAGTATGATGCCTATTAACTACAGGCTCATATCCAAAGAGAGCCCCAAGAAGAGACTAGGGCAGAAGCCTGGTAAAAAGCCCAGCCTCCTTTCCCTTCCTGGCATCTGGAGGTAATGGTGGGGTGGGGGAAAGGGAGAGCAAGAGTGGGGACTGGGCTTCTCATAATAGAATTGCTCTTGGACATTGCTGATGGTCCCCAATACTCACTTATAGATGTACCTCTATGGAGTCCCCAATGTGTGGGGTGTGCCCCCTTAGGAGGGCACAAAGGAATATTCGGGGTGGGGCATGGCTGGGCCTGGGACAGCCCCCATGGGGGGCAGGGAGGGAGTGCCACCGTGCTTCACTCCTGCTCCTGGCCCCAGTTGCCAGTCCCCCCACCAAGGGTCCCAGCTGCAACCCTGCACCTGAGGCTCTGCTCCCGGCTGCCGGCCCGTGCCCGGGGCTCCGCTCCTGGCCCCGCGCTCAGGGTTCCAGCTGCCGGCCCAGTGCCTGAAGCTCTGCGCCTGCCCCCAGCTGAAGTCCCAGCATTGACCCCCTTACCCCTGTCTGTGTCCCCCGCTCCGGGGGGCGGTGGAGGGGCATGGACAGGGATAAAAGGGGTGCAAGGTAAAAAGCTTGGGGACCACTGCTCTAGCTAGTATGTTTAGTGTTTGGGCTAGTAGGTATCTGGTTTATTATCTAAGCCTTGATACAATATAAGCTAGTGTTCTTTATGGAACTGCTATGCCACGGAATAACAGTTCTGATGTTTGAGCTGAAAATAATACATTTCATTTTGATGTAAAACCAGTAACTTTCTTATAGGATTGTTATTTCTGTCTTATCCTGTTAGGTGTAAGAATTTGTCTATATCTTACTGGAATTCCTATTGGATGCTGCCCTCTGATGTTTGTGGAATGAACTGCTTTTGGGAAGCTGCTTTTAGGTAGGCTCTAATATTAAATAGAAACTTATTACTGGCAGCTAGTATCGGTTATATAACAAACTGGCAAATTAAGCACACTTTAAAAATTACTTCAGATGTGTTTTCTTGTGCTCATAGTGCAATTGTCTTCATAAACTGGACTTGTATGCCCCCTTAATGACACTTTGTGCATTATCATTTATCCTGAGAAATTAAATATCAAGAAGAAATCCAGAGAATATTTAACAAATTTTCTGTATTGCATTATTTCTTTTCTTTTTATTACTACTTATTTAGGAATTATTAACAGGCTTACAAATCCTTGCCATGTAAATATCAAAAACAAAAGAATAATTGTTAAAAGAGTGAGCTTTTGTTTCAAGAGACATGTAGGAATATAGTCATTAGCTCTCTTTGTTTAACCGGGTGCTATGATATTACAGAATGAGCCTCATTAGAACACTGACATCATTTCTATTGATTTTATTAAATTGAGTGAAATCTCTATTTACTTATATTTAACAGACCAGGCATGTCTATCAAATGCTAATATTCAACATTATTTTTTTCTAACTGAGACACTTACCATTATTCTAGCTTAACATAATGAAAAACTATTTGTGGGTCACCATTTTTAACAAACTGATAAGATTTGTTGAAGTGAGCTGTAAACCTGCAGATCTCATGACTAGCTGAGAGCACTAGCCAAACAATTCTGAGCTTACTACTTTACAGATTGCCATAAGTAACCTGAAACAATAGTTTTACAGTACATTGAAGTGTTAGCATAACCTCAAAGTTTAATCTTTAATGAGTAGTTTACACATATTACAGCTGTAATGCAAATTTATTTTCAAATGATGCAAATAGTTTGTCGGAAAAGTAACATTGCACGTCTGGCATACTTCAGTACTACTTGACAAAGACATGGTCCCCAAGCAACACAGTGCTTTTCAGTGTACATCTATGTACATATGGCAAGTTACTTGTCTTCTGTTAAAATCTGATTAGGTCGTCTTATAGATACACTGCACAAAGATATCTGACTATCTCTGAGGAAATAAAACAAAAGTATATTAATGGTCTTCATTTTCAGTAACTTTACATTTTTTGGTAGGCTTAATATTTGTAAAAAGAAAGTATATTATTTTATGTAAGCATAGCAAGATCATGGGTTATGAAACCATGAAGAGGAACTGATAAATAAGCAGACCATTTCTGGGCAAACCTTGTCGCTTCGAGGAGTGTCCCTATAGATGCTCCACTTCAGGTGTTGGTGTGTCCCAGCACCTTTGATCGGATAATTTCAGCAGCAGTGTTTGGGTGCGCATGCGCTCTCCCCGTCTTGCACCCTTGTCGGTGCCTATCTAGTGCCGCACGACCAGACTCTCCTCAGTTCTTTCTCAACCGTCCTTGACCTGAGACAGAGCTCCCAGCAGTATTAGGACTGATAGCTATACTTAATGTTTAAAATAATTTAGAGAAGTCTTTAGTACTTTAGTTGGGCTTACTTTTCCCTTTCTCCCTGTGTATTTTCTTTTTTTTTCTCCATTTGAGTACCCCTTAGCTTAGTTAGTGTTCACCGTTAGGGTTGAACTGCTATATCTTGAGCCATGCCTGGTTCACTGGGCTTCAAGCACTGCCTTTCCTGCTGAGAGACAATCCCCATCTCTGACAAGCACTCTGTGTGTCCCGTGCCTAGTGCGGGAGACGTTCCTCAAAATGCTCTCATTGCACCCACCTAAAGCCTCGCACCAGAAAGGACAGAGACCTATGTCTCAAACTTCTATTAATGGAAAAGTCTGCACCCAGCATCCTATCCAGATCCGAAGACCTGCCCTGGACAATGGCTTCCGGTGACTTCACCCCCTTCACCAAAAGGGTAGTGAGGAAAAGGGCTTTGACTTCTCCACTCAAGGAGCCACCAAAAAAGAAGCAGTCTCTGGCCTGCTCCTCATTCTCAGTACCAACCGCACCATGGCTGAGTACTTCCGAGGCAGTGGGATCTTCCGGTACCACGTGTACCGTTAAAGCCAGTGACCCTTAGCAGGCAGGTTCGGAGTTGAGGAGCAAACAGAAACCTATGTCCTCCACTACGGCACCGACAGAGCCTCCTAAAGGTTACGGCACTGGGAGGTTATGACGCCACCTTCTGTTCTAGTAGCGCAGAGTGCTCCGATGCAAGCACCAACAGCCACGACTACAACAGCGCCATCTGCACCGATCACCTCGGTACTGAAACCATCGGCACCGCACCTTTTCCTGCATCATGCGGACCTGCATGTCTCAACGCCGGAATCACCTCTCTTTGGCAACAGTGTTTCTCTGACACACACAGCACCGTGTCAGCCCACTTCACCTCTGGCCCCTCCATTCTCTAGCAAGGAAAAAGATACTGAGTGGGAGGGTGCATTCTCATCTCACCATTCCTCTCGCATTCAATCTACTGAAGTGTTGGGTCCCCCTGTGCAGCCTAAAGCTCATCACAGGGCTGACACCCAGACCTGGTATAGCCCGCCATGGATGCCAGCGCCTATGCCATTCTCCACTCAGTGGCCCTACTGGGACCCCTGGGGAGCATACAGGAAACAGTACCCCAGAACCCATACAGGGATAGACATAGATCTCCCCCACCATCATCAGTTACTGCACCTTCAGAGCCCCCTGAGGAAAGCTTTGAAGAACAGGAGGAGGCCTGGGACCAGGACACACCACCATCAGCAAACATTCTTCCTTGTCCCCAGACGAGGCCATAATGCAACTGCCACCTACAGCGGCAGACTATTTTAAACCTTTCCAAGAACTCTTTAAAAGAATGGCTGATACCCTAGAGATCTCTTGAGAGGAGGTCCCAGTGTTCCAGCACAAATTGCTGGACTTCTCCATACATTCTCCTCATCAAAAATTGTGCTTCCTATAAATGATGTACTCATGGAGCCGGTCAAAAACATATCTCAGATCCTGGCTATGATACTGCCCACCCTCGAGAGTAGTACTACATTCCCTCTGAAGGATTGGACTCCTTATTTTCTCACCCACACCAAACTCCCTAATGGTCGATGTTGTCAACCAATGAGGCAGACAACAACTCAGATCCAACCCGTACAACAGAGTCGAAACACTTAAATCTCTTTGGCCGCAAGGCCTATTAATCCGCCACTCTTCAATTCCGGATTGTCAGTTACGCTGCTCTAATGGAGAAATGCGACCACACAAATTATTCCAAGCTTGCAGAATTTATTGACATCCTACCGGAAGACAAACGAGACCAATTCAAGTCCATCATTTTGGAGGGCCAGCTCCTATCTGGAACCACCTTACAGGCATCTTTAGATGTGGCTGATACAGCAGCATGCTCCAAGGCCACTGCCACAGTTTTATGCCGGGCTTTGTGGCTCCACCTGTCCAGCTTTCCAAAGGAGGTACAATCCACCATGGAGGACCACCCGTTTTATGGCCAGAAGCTGTTTGCGGCAAAAACCGATGAGTCTTTTCATACCATCAAAGACTCAAGGGTGATGCTTCGCTCCCTGGGTGTATACATATCTGTGTCAAAAAGAAAATGGTAAATTTTATCCCACTCAAACGTACAAGGTTTGTCCTGTACACCTCACAACAGAGGCATGATGACATACAAAGGCAAATATAGAGGCCTCCAAAGCATCGCCAATCTCCCAACTCAGTCATCAACATCCCACCAGCCCTGTGCAAAACAACAATTTTGAGGGTCTGGTTGAGGGCCTGAAAGATCTCCTACGTTCTTCAGTGCTGCCACCATCACTAACCATCCCCCGTGTTGGATACCGGTTGACCCTTTTATAACCAGCATGGCAATCCATCACCACAGACAACTGAGTTCTGGAAATAATCCATTCAGGCTATATGATACCATTCATTTCTCCATCCCTCTTCAGGGACCCCTCTCACAAACACCTTGTACGGAAAGAAGTAAACCACCTCCTACATTTGGGCACCGTGGAACAGGTACTATCACAGCACAGAGGGAAGGGTTTTTACTCCCACTCCTTCTTAGCCCAGAAAAAGAACAGAGGATGAAGGCCTATTTTATCCCTCAGAGAACTCAACAACTTCATAAGGGTCCAATGGTTCAGGATGGACACATTAGCAACAATAATACCAGCTCTGGAACAGGGGGACTGGTTTTCAGCCCTTGGCCTCCAAGATGCCTTTTTTCATGGAACTATACATTCCGTGCACAGGAGGTTCCTCACGTTTATTCTGGGGACAGAACATTATTTATACAAGGTTCTGCTCTTTGGCCTTTCGACAGCGCCTCAGGTGTTTTCCAAAGTGCTCGCGCAGTGGTGGCACACCTCCACAAATAGGAAGTGACAATTTTTCTCTATCTGGACGATTGCCTTTTAGAAGCACCCACCTGTGCAGATGCCATAGACACTATACACATGACAGTCATCCTCTTTTTGAAGCTGGGACTACAACTCAACATACAAAAATCAATACTGACACCCGTGCAGAAACTGGACTTCATTGGGAAGCATCTCGATGCAAAAGAGGCCGAAGTTTCATTACCACTGACCACATTCCTCACTATAGTCAGTCGGATCTCCACCGTACTGAACAGCCCACAGATATCGGCACAGATCTGCCTCCACCTATTAGGCCAGATGGCAGCAACCACATTCATGGTACGACCAGTGTTCCCTCTAATTTTTCCCACCTATGTGTGGAATGAATTTTGTTATGTGCACCAATATGGAAGTGATGTGTGACACATTACCTTGATATCGGTGCACATAACAAAATTCATGTAGTGGGGGTGGGGTCAAGGGGTTCAGAGTGTGGGAGGGGGCTTAGAGCTGGGGCAGAGGGTTGGGGTGCAAGGGTGTGAGGACTCTGGTTGGGGGTGTGAGCTCTGGGGTGGGGCTGGGAATGAGGGGCTCAGGGCTGGGGCAGAGGGTTGGGGTGGGAGAGGGCTCCAGTTGGGGGTGTGGGCTCTGAAGTGGGCCTGGGGATGAGGGGTTTGGGGTGGAGGAGGGTGCTCCGGGGCTACGGTGGGTCATGAGGACTCCACCCAGCAGCATCTGGGCTGGGGGGGAGAGGCAGCTCTCCCCGCCGCGGCAGTTTAGGTGCCCCTCCCCTGGCCTCTGCAGGTCCGGCCAGGGCTGGATTCAGGGAGGGGCACCCCGCGACAGGTCCGGGCCGCCCCAGCTGCGACTGGGTTCTGGCCAGGGTATGGGTGCCCTGGCCACGGCAGGTCCAGGCTGCGGCATAGTTGGGGCCAGCGGGCCGGCCGTGGCAGGTCCGGGCTGTCGCATAGTCGGGGCTGGGGGGCCGCCCCGGCCATGGCAGGTTGGAGGCTGGGCTAGGTTGGGGGAGGGGAGTTCCCAGGCGGGTTCCCTGAGCACCTGCGCGACACTAAATTGGCTGCTGCGTGGCCGCGCAGCTTACAGGGAACTTAGGGTACGACACGCATCTTCACATATGCTGCCTTCAGGACTGGATAAGAACCGTCTACATACCACACAAACACAGCCTAAACAAATGCCTCGTAATGCCGCTCAAAGACAAAGACTCGCTACACTGGTGAACAAGCCCAACAATGTGTGCGTGGGAGTCCCTTTCACACAGACTCCACCTTCAATGATTCTCACAACGGATGCCTCCTTGATAGGCTGCGGAGCCCATATACGGCACCACACAATTCAGAGTAGGTGGTCTCCCACCAAGACACTGTTGCACATAAATCTTCTGGAACTGTGCGCAGTTTGCAATGCGTGCTTGCACTTCCTGCCATTGATCAGGAACGAGACTATACGGGTAATGACGGACAACGTTCCCTGCATGATTTATATAAACTGAAAGGGAGGGGAAAGGTCACACTTCCCTATGCACCAAAGTCATGAAACTATGGAACTGGTGTATCTGACACAGTGTCAAAATGTCAGCCTCATATCTCCCAGGACGTCAAAATACCACAGCGGATACATTGAGCAGGGAATTCTGGCAGGACCAGAAGTGAGAGCTAAACAACACGGTCGTGCAGAGCATATAGAAACATTGGTGTCACCCATCCATAGACCTCTTTGCGACCTCCCAGAATTGCAAATGTCTGCAATTCTGCTCAAGAGCAGGGTTGGGCTCCCTTTCTCTTCAAATGGGATACGTTTCTGCTGTACGTGTTTCCACCAATCCCCCTGCTATTGAGGGTATTACACAAAATAAGAGACAACAAGACCAAAGTCATCCTGATAGCCCTCACGTGGCCCAGACAAACTTGGAAAGCGTACCTATTGAGGATGGCGGTATGTGCACTGCACACTCTTGCTGAAACTTCTCTTGCAAGATGCTGGACAGGTTTACCATCTAAACCTGGAGAGACTTCACCTGAGAGCATGGCTCCTACATGGCTCCAGCACCACAAACTGACCTGCTCTGCACAGGTGAAAGACATATTAGGAAACAGTAGGAGGACAACCACACGGAATACTTACCTGCATAAATGGAAGAGATTTGCTATCTGGTGTCAAAACAAATGAACCCAACCTGTTACCGCCCCCTTACCAATGATTTTAGAATACATGCTAGAACTAAAGAGCTCCAGCCTGTTCCTTAGCTTGCTTAGAGTACACCTCACGACTATTACTGCTTTTTGCCACAAGGTGGACAGGATATCGATGTTTGCTCATTCTACCACCAAACACTTTTTTAGGGGTATCAGAAACGTCTACCCTGAAATACAAGTACCTAACCAACCTTGGGACTTGAACTTGGTGCTACGACTGCCTTACCTGGGCCCCATTCAAACCATTAGCAACATGCTCTCTAACACATCTGTCAACGAAGGTGGTATTCTTAGTGGCTATCACGTCCGCCTGACGAGTGGGAGAGTTAGGAGCCCTCATGGCACACCACCATATACCATCTTTTTCAAAGATAAGGTCACCTTAAGATTTCACTCTGAATTTTTACCTAAAGTAACCTCCTCTTTCTACTTGAACCAACCAATCCATCTTCCCTCATTCTTCCCCAACCCTCATGGGAGCAAATAGGACTCAATATTACACACCCTGGACATCAGACACACACTAGCGTTCTACCTTGAGATAACCAAGACCTTCAGAAAGTCAGAGACTTTTTATTTCAACTTCAGAATGATCTAAAGCAGGGGTAGGCAACCTATGGCATGCGTGCCGAAGGCGGCACGCGAGCTGATTTTCAGTGGCACTCACACTGCCTGGGTCCTGGCCACCAGTCCGGGGAGCTCTGCATTTTAATTTAATTGTAAATGAAGGTTCTTAAACATTTTAAAGACCTTATTCACTTTACATACAACAATAGTTTAGTTATATATTATAGACTTATAGAAAGAGACCTTCTAAAAACGTTAAAATGTATTACTGGCACGCAAAACCTTAAATTAGAGTGAATAAATGAAGACTCGGCACACCACTTCTGAAAGGTTGCCGACCCCTGATCTAAAGGTTCCACCATTTACAAGCAGAGACTGTCCAAATGGATTTCTGGATGCATCCGAACCCACTCTGCTGTGTATTCACTTTACTCAGAAAGTGTGCTTCCAAGATACATCCTCAAACCCATATTGTGGGTTGTTCATATTGTGGTTGTTTACAAGCTAAAAGCCCCATATGTTACTTAAAGTTTTAAATTTAACCCACTAGTTTGTGCCCGCTTTGTCCTTCGTATCGTCCTATATTTTCTTTGTCTTGTTTTAAAACTACATTCCAAGTGTTGATGAACCATGAAAGTACTTGCTAATTGTTGCAGGTACTGGTCCAGGAAGGTGGTACTCCAACTTGTATCGGGGCAGAACATTAATATATTTTTGGTTTGATAAGTTTCTTATTTTCTAATGCCAAAGCTGACTTAGCATAAGTGACCAGAATTATAGAAAGACATAGGCCAATTCAGGCCATGTAACTTCTAGAAATATATATACAATACAATATTATAATATATTAATACTGTGTCTAAAGCATATTAATATATATGTGGTGTGAATAATACATATTGATGTATACAATAGCCAAGCATATATTGGTCAACATTGTACTTGGTACAAAGTATTCATGCATCTTTGCTTAGACATATTTCCTATTTTCAAATGCCAAAGCTGACTTCAGCTTTGCAAAGTGTTGTGGGATACTTGACATAGATGAAAAACTTGTGGAAAGAGCATATGTATTCAATTAACATAACATCCCTATATATAATGTACATCTGTCTTTGCTCTGTCTATGCAGGTCATTGTGGTTCTCTGGCAGACAACTAGAGTGTCTGTGGTACAGAACTTGCTAAATGACAACCCAAGCCATCTATATGGACCCTTATCCATCAAGGGAATAGTGTTGTTCTTACTCTCTCTGGACCAGTGACCATTCAAGTATTTGATACAAAGTGGTACAGTTTCAACAGGGGAGGATAAAAGAGACCCACACCAGAATATACCTGGTGGTTAGGTAGGTCACTCACCTGGGAGAGGAGAGACCTGGGTTCAAGTCCCTGAACTAGAGCAGGGATTCAAATCTGGGTCTCTCACATTCCAGGTAAGTGCCCTGGATATTGAATATAAAAGAGTGGGTAAAGGGAATGGCACCACTGGTTATGTGAATAGTGCCTAAATCCCCTTTTGAATGTAGCTTGAAAACAATGTTTTGTTTTGATGATGATAAAATGGTTCAGTTTGATATTTTGGAAATGCTTTCGTTTTGCATTTCGATTGAAACAAATTGCAAAATTGACAGACATTCATGGAAATGTTTATCTCTCCAAATCTGCAGATTTCAGGGAAAAGTTTCATCTGAAATATTTCATCCAGCTCTATTCCAGAGTTGCTGGATGTTATCATCCCTTGAATCTTATCATAAGAACTCTCTCTTGTTGAGAGAAAAGCATGGTGCACACCCAGTTATTAAGCTTAATTAACTTTAAGCTTTATTGGTGAAAATTTTAGGATTTAGAAGATTTTATCACAACTTTAATTAAGCAAAAAACATGATTTAAAGCAGAGCAGGACAGGGTAGTGATCAGTTGTTTTAAAGGCTAGAAGTTCACCAGTTTCTTTTAGTATGAATTCTTTTTATTATGAGTAACATTTTATTTCATTTTGTAGGACTTGGAACTGTACATATTAATGTGTTTTGGCCTGATAGTAAAAAGTTAACATATTTGCAAAGCAGCTTTTGATAACTTGAAGGCAGCTTTGTGCGTAACTGTCTTTAATTAAATACATGTCTCAATGGCATAGACTGGATTAAAGATTAAGCACTAAAGATGATGTTCTTTTTCATTTTGAAATGTAGCACTCATTTTGGAGGATTGGTGAGAATGGATAATACGGTAGACTGATTCTTTGTGTTTTCCTCTGTATTTATTGCTGACAAACTTCATTAAAACAATTGAATTTATGCATCTAAAATATATTTCTAATGCTATTTCCCCATGTATGTAATTTCTGTAGCAGCTACAGCTAGTTATGTGCTGGGGCAGGGGGATGGATAGGAAGAGGAGCTAGGGGAGCAACTGACACTTGTGAAGGTGGGGCGGGAGCAAGCTCCAAGCTGGGAAGGGGCATCCTGGCAGTTCCTATTTCTGTTCCTCATCAGCTGGTGCTTGGTGCCCCCGTGCTTCCCCAGAGGCTGGTGCACATGCTCCTGACCCTCTGGTGGGCTGGGTGACTCTTCCAGAACCCACAATTGCTGGAAGGCAGGGAGAGGAGATCTGTTCATACCTTCTTTCCAGGGGGCTGGCCTGATCTTGTGCACTGTGATGGCTGCTTAAGCCCCTTCTCCAGGTCCTGTTCTGACCTCTGCAAGATATTGTGGTGGAAGAAACATACATCAGCTCCCCCAATAGGCATTTGTCCTGTCCCTCCAGTTCTGCTGTCCCTGGTTATGAGATCACAAATGGGAAGGGACCAGGTCTGTATGGTGGAATAAGGATGGCAGGGGGTTCTCAGGCGTGAATGGGAGATGCTTTACAAATGTCTAATGAAATATGGCTTTTAGATAAAGTTTGAGAACCCCTGAGAGATCCTTTAATTAGATGTTATGTATGGTCTCAAACACCATGGTGAGATATATACAGTGAATTTTTATTTGCTCTAGTGGAATCAGTAATTTAGTTGTCTTCACAGGGCCTCTAGATACTTTTCACCTCAGTTCACATTTAATGTTGCATACTGTCCTCTGTTAGTTAGCTAGTTAGAATAAGTTTGGAAGCATTCTAAGTCAAAAGTTTAAAATTAAAAAAAAATAGTTCCTTTGTCAAATAATTATTTGTGAATGGTTAAAATTTATCCCTGAGCAGTGTTTTGGCTTTTTCTTTTGTTACCCTGGGGGGAGGGAGGGAAGCTTGGGAGGGGGAATAAGAACTGTGATAGACCCAGGCCAGTGGGGTACAGCAGAGTAGTAGAAGGCAGATATACTGGCCACTGGATAAGCAGTTTTTTGTTCCCTGACTGACCAGAGCAGGGGCTGCTCCAGGCTAGGGTGGACACATGATTCCAATTAGCCTGCAAAGAGTCAGTTGAAGCCGTTAAGCTAATGTGAACACCTGACTCTAATTAAGGCCTCTCTGATAATATAAAAGGGCTCACTCCAGTCAGGCTGAGGGAAGCCAGGAAGCTAGAGGAGAGGAAGTGCAGCTGAAGGGCTGGGTAATGAAGACACCCTTAAGCCACTGGAAAGGGAGCCCTGAGGTAAAAGTGAAGAAGGCGTTGAGAGAGAGAAGCGGGAGAGCTGTGGGGAAGTGGCCCAGGGAAATGTAGCAACTCTGGCAGTGAAAGGTCGGCTGCCAACAGCTGCTACCATTAGGGTCCCTGGGCCGGAACCCGGAGTAGAGGGCGAGTCCGGGTTCCCCCCAACTTGCCACTACAGAAACACCTCCTGGGAGGGGAAGACAGGCCCCTGTCAGGACAGGAAGCTAAACTGTTCGGGAATAAGCCCGTAGGGACAACAGAGACTGTGGGAGTTCTCTCTCCAACCTCCTTGCTGGCTTATGATGAAAAGGGCTCAGTAGGCTGTGATCCTTGCCTCTAAAGGGAGAAGGGCTACGTAGAGGGTCACAGTGAGCCTCTGAGGCTAGCGTAATCCACCAGGAAGCGCGGGACCCACTGAGACAAGGTCAGAGCTCTGCCACAGAACTTAAATTTGAGTTAAGGTTTCTGGGCTACATATCCCACTAATGGAAACCATAAAGAGCATTCAGTTAAGCAGCTAAGTCTTTCAACACCCCGTCTACATTCTACTCAGCAGTTTTTTCACAATATCAACTACCTCCCTTCCACCACCCATAATTCATACGCCTCCGCTCTCTTCTTAAGCAGCATGCAGCCTTAACTCTGGCCAGAAATGTAATATATGAGTGCGCTTGCTTATAATTATGTAACTTCTATGAAAAAAAAATACTACAAAATTCAGAAAAATCTCTTAAAACAGATGATCCATTCACAAAACTTTATTAAGCATTGCAGAAAAACATCTCACAGCCACCATTTGCAATATAACATATCTAATTTACTTAGATCAGTACAAAACCAGATGAAGAACTATGCTGAATGTTATTTATGAAAGTGTTCCACCAGCCCTCTATTATGGGGGCACTTGTGGCTCCATAGTTAAGGTTGAATTGAGGGTTTTTTTGCACTTAGTGCAGGGATTCAACTACTTGGTTATATATGAAAAATAGACTGTCTTTTCCCGCAAATGCACCACTTTTTGACCGGAGAATGAATTTTCTGAGGTTTTGTATGTGAATTAATTTGAATTAATTGTAAAAAAGGGAATTTGCATTTGAAGAAATCTAGTATTGTGTCAGAATTTTTGTTGCTGTTCTGAATGATCTCAGCAATGGAATAGTTCACTCTTCAAATTTCCTGTATAGTTAAAACTCATGGAAATCTTGTGCACAGGTTAAATTTTGAAGAAATTTGTGTGTAGGATTAATAGTAATTCTTTGCTGTTGATTCATAACTGAAAGTTTCTTTTCTAGAATGGTGTGACACAGATACCCTTCGCAAAGGATCCTCGGTTCTTTGCAAACAGCTCTCACCTCAGACCTGACATCCACCAAACATGTTTTACTTTTTATGGATAAATATCCTTTAACATGGAAGATATCAATAGAAAGCTCATAACTTGTCAAAACTCATAATCATTGTGAGATGTATGTACAGATAGTATTTAAGGGATAATGTATTTATATTGAAGGTATGTTTTATGCGGTTGGAGTAGAAATTAGTCACCAGGAAGTAATGTGTCTCTATGATGACCCATTCAAACGAAATGGAGTTGTCACCTCTCCCTGGTCAGTCGGTGAGGTAATGAATGCATGGTTCTATTGTTTACCCTTGCCACAGTCCATGGAAAACTATCAGAGACCGAGACAACAACAATCGAAGCCACTTAAAGGTAGAAAATAAATGCTACCACAAGGCAGGGGTTCACCTTTTTTAATAGAAACAAAAGACTGTTTTCAGTATAACAGAGACTATGGGGAGGCACTCTGGATCCATTCACTGAGGAAAATCCCAGGCACAAAGGGATTCTTGTGTGTTTGGATCCTGGTTCTTGAGAAACCAGTGAGCTTGGAACTTTGGGGTGTGGAGATGGAAATCTACTAAGATAGGAAAGGTAACTGTTAAATGTAGAGCCAGCTTTGCATTTTTTATGATTTTGTTTTGTATTGCAACCATTTGTTTCCACCACTATCTTTTTTCCAGTTAAATTTCTGTGTGGCTTACAGGAGCAGTGGTTTAAGGTAAAATTGGTAACAGGGTACAATGTACCTTTGGGTGCAGAAGATCTGGAATCTCTGAGAGTAGCCAGTGCCGGGGGCTGGATGTCACATGGGAACAATTCAAAGGGATTTGGAGGTTGGGGTGCACCTTACTGTTAGCCTGCAAGGTGAAGGAAAGGCCAGAGGAGAGCTCTTGAGTGACTGAAGGGCTGACAGGTCAGAGAGCTGACACCCAGCTACCATAAGAGAGACTTCCTCTCACTAGAGGCAGGGAGTAACAAGTATCAGAGGGGTAGCCGTGTTAGTCTGGATCTGTAAAAAGCGACAAAGAGTCCTGTGGCACTTTATAGACTAACAGAAGTATTGGAGCATAAGCTTTCGTGGGTGACTACCCGCTTCGTCAGACGCATGTGGTGGAAATTTCCAGAGGCCGGTATAAATATGCAGGCAAGAATCAGTCTAGAGATAACGAGGTTAGTTCAATCAGGGAGGATGAGGCCCTCTTCTAGCAGTTGAGGTGTGAATACCAAGAGAGGAGAAACTGCTTTTGTAGTTGGCTAGCCATTCACAGTCTTTGTTTAATCCTTTAAAGGTAGCCATCCTGCAGCAAAAAAACTTCAGGACCAGACTCCAAAGAGAAACTGCTGAACTTCAGTTCATTTGCAAATTTGACACCATCAGCTCAGGATGTGAGAGAAACCCTGTTAATTATTAAAACACATGACCTCTAATGACCAATAAATATAGTCAGAGCTGCATATTGGTTATGCAGGATATGGATGGAGATGCACAGGCTATGGATGATGGAAGGGAGGTAGCTGAAATTGAGAAAAAGATCTGCTGAGTGGGGAATATGTGGACTGTTGAATGACTTAACTTGAAGTTGACCAGATTTTTTTATATATTAGTTTTCCAGTTTATGTAAATAAGAATATATCTGTTATCTATCTCCTTTATTGCNCTTTTTTCCCCCCCCCCCCCCCCCCCCCCCCCCCCCCCAACCTCCAAATCCAAGTCCCTATATCCCTGCTTCTCCTCCTGGTCTGTGGGGAGATGCATTCTTAACCCCATGTCCCGTACTTCCCTGCCATATTCAGTTTTTAAACTCTTTCCCTAACATATAAACATATTTAAACTCTTTCCCTAATATATCCCTAACAGTTGAATGGTGTAGGGGAGCATGGTGAAGAGTAAGGATTTGGATGGAGGGAAACACATCGAGGAGCAGGGCTGTAGGGTCATGGGTTCAACATACAAGTTGTGGTTAGGGAGAATGTGAGGGGGCATGGAAGTGGGTGCATGGGCGGGTAATAGCTGCTCAGTAAGATGGAGTGCTGAGTGGAAGTTGGGAGAGCTAGAGCTGGAAGAGGTCTGGTTGGAGAGGATCTGTGCTCTGAACCACTTGTGGCCAGTCAGGGTTTCTCTCTGCTTCCACCAATTCTCTCCTGCAATATCACTTCAGTTCAAGCCCGTTCTCCCTATAATTCTGTTTCTCTTGCATTTCACTCCATATGCTCTTTCTGTCTAGTTTCATATTATGGAATCTTCTCTAGAGATGTAGTTTCCTTTCTTTTATTATAAAAATACTATTTTTAGGCACTTCCTAAATCAAGGTTACCAGGTTAGGAAATGCCAATGTTAATTCTATCCGCTTGTATATATGCATTATGTTATGGTTTATTATATGCTTGCTTTTCTGCTAGACTCTTGTTTAATCCAGCGCACAGTGAATGAGGCAGGTGTGCAGCATTTATTTCAAAGTAACTTATTAGAACAGAAAAAAGCTGTACCCAGTATAACTGCTTAAGTCATCCAGCAATTTTCCTCTGTGGAAAATTAATGTTTTTAAATATTTACCGTCGTTCAGTCTTTGGAACCCTGCCTCATTTACTGCACATTATCCAGCCTCTGCATTAAATTAGGTAGGATCCCGTGAGAAAGGAATATAATGAGCATATAACTAAGAACTTTGTTGTAAAATATATACATAAGATATAAGGTTGCGCTTTCAATCTTAATCGTGGCATTTTTGACTTCATGACACTTGTAACTCTGTAATCATATTCTGTTAATGTAATTATTTTGATGGAATTACTCAGTAGGTGAATTTAAATGAAGGATAGTAATGTAAAGTTTCCAATAATGTGGATATTTCCTTTTGTGAGTGTTGCTAACATTTTGTATCTGTATTGCTGTGTAATTTTGTGGATATGAAGCTAGGTCAGACTAAACTTTAATCTAGACAAAATGTAACTCAGTAGTAGTTTTTCTTTCCTGTTCCAAGTTATCTTTTGTTAAAGAAATACCATTTTTACTTCCTAACTTCAGTTTAGAGCAAGAATGTTTTGTTAATCAGATTATGCACTTAAGAAGACATAACTTTTTATATCTGTTCTTGGAAAATGCCAATTTAATTTTTACTATTTTTCATTAGGTATGATTTTATGAAAACTCAGCCTGCTGAGAAGATGCATCTAGCAGTGGTTGCCTGTGGTGAAAGGCTGGAGGAGACTGTTACTATGTTGAAATCAGCCATTATTTTCAGCATCCAACCTCTACAGTTTCATATTTTTGCAGAGGGCCAACTGCACAATAGTTTCAAAGGCATAGTAAGTATCCAAGTTACTCACTGAATCAGTTTGTAGCTTAGTGGAGGTATGTGTGGCCTTCTCTTAGACATCTACTGGTGGGTATTGTTCTGGTAGATGTAGTTGCAATGATTCAGATGTGTGTGTGTAACATTAGGAAGTCCTTATATTCTCTGTTGGTCAGACCATTGCACGGCACCTCAAGCCCACTTCACTGCCTCCATCAGTGAGCACACTTGGTCACTTTTTCTTTTTTTTCAGCTGCAGTGTGTGTCTCCTGCCCACTTCACCCCAGGGGGTGGGGTGGGAAAGGCAGCACGGGTAGTGTTCCAGAGCCCAGTCTTGGATGTGGGACTTGGGGATCCTTCTTTGCCTAGTACTAATCCAGATATGCCTTTAGCACTGGGGAAAGAAACTGTGTAAAAACTGTCCTGCAGCATACTGCATTATTGTGATCTGACAGACTTCCTTTTTAGTGTTTCTCAACATGCTTTGCACAGAAATAGTAGTGCTGTTCAAACTTTTATTACTGGTTCTGTTCCCTGTTTCCAGGGAACTGAAGGATGGCTATCAGAGCTTATGTAAAAGTTAGTAGAATGAGTAAAAAGTGTCGTCAGAGTGGGAGGGGATCCACAACAGGTACTGTGGCAGATTATTTCTTTGCAACAGTGCTGTCGCCTCAGGACAAGGGTTACCCTCTGTTTCATTGGGGTTGCTTATGGCTCCTCTCTAAGCCTAATCATCATTGTGGCTCCAAGCTCAAGTTTCATTCATCTGACCTATTAGTCTCTGGTTCAATCTCTTGTTCCCTCCTTCAGTGATACATTTTCAACTGTCTTGGACTCGAAGTCCAGTTCCCCTCTGGGACCCACATGTTTCCTCCTGCCAGGCGTTTGTTCTTCTAAACTTATTCTGTTTTCATAGCAACACACAACCTCATTTAAGATGTCTGTGGTACAGAATTACTGGTCTTTCTAAGACACTTTTCCCTATTCCCCAATTTCTTCCAAGTTTATTTCCCTTAACCCCTCCACGTCTTCATCTGCCAGGTCTTTTTTTTTTTTTTTTTTTTTTGGGGGGGCAGTGTAGACATCTCTTTAGTGCCCTGTCAACCTCTGAATCCTGGTCACAGAGATAATCATGGGAGAAGCGCGTGGAAGGCTCCAAAGAGGAGGAGGAGGTCTAGATCTCCTAACAGAGCCTCCTTCAAAGAGAAATTGGTCACTTCAGAGACAGACTGTTCTGGAGAGCTCAGTTCCCAGGGGGAGTACCTTTGAGGCTCCAAGCTTCTCTAGTACCAAGAGTTTCTTCAAGACTTTAATTCTTCAAAAAAACAGTGCCAGACATACCTTGGTACCAGGGCCGGCCCACAACATTTTGGCACCTGAGGCGGGGAGCTCAAATTATGCCCCCATGCCCCCTCACTTGGGCCAAAACTTTGAGTCTCAATTCTGCCTTTTTCCTGTTCTACTCCTCTCATGGTACTGCTCTGCTACCTACCCCAATAAAGGAGAACTAACAACTTAAAATGCCTTGTTCAAAGTGCAATCAAAAATTTTAAGTAACACTTAACTTTCAAATGCCTGAACAGCAAATATAACTTTTCTTGTCTGCATAGTAAACACTGGCATTTTTATCTGTCTGAATAATCAAAGTGGTGCTTTCCATGCCTTCTTGGTTGCAAAGATTTGAACTGCTTCCTGAAGGTTCACAGTCGGGGCCAGCTCATGCTCTATTGAGATGGTTGCAAGGCCGACCAGCCTCTCCTGTGTCATTGTGGAGCGTAGATGTGTTTTTTTTATTAACTTCAGCTTGGAGAAGCTGCGTTCTCCACTGGCAACTGTTACAGGAAGTTCTAGAAGTATGCGCAGAGCAACAAAAGCATTTGGAAAGAGGGTGGTCATCTTATTTGTGCACATATATTCCAGAACAGCCTTTGGAGTGGATCCTGCTGAAATGTATCTTGAAAGGGCTTTCAATTCATCGCCTAAATCACTCGCATCAATATCGCGCATGTCATCATGTGTCAACACTGTCTCTAGTGCCCTGACTTGTTGGTGTAGGTCTTCTTCAGGTATAGTGAGGAGTTTTGGAATATCCTACAACATCCCAACTATACTGCTGTGTTCCTTGAGCTGCATGAAATGTTCTTCAACTGACTGTATTGCACAATCTAGCACCTGGTTAAAGAATTCAACTTTGAATTGTTGTTTGGGGTCTGTTATGGGATTATACCGTGCCTCGTAATCAAAATGTCGTCTTCTTCGGTGACTCTTGTATTCTTGAATGGGTGGGAAAATAGCTTCAGTGTGAAGTTCCTCTGCCAACTTCTGTGCACTCTTCAGAACGTTTTGAAATCCCTCATCTGACCGGTAAGACTGTAGGTATGACTTTGCTTTGTCCAGTTGTTCCATTGCTCCAGATATATCAAGGTCAACACCTTGGAGTCTCTTGCTTACAACATTTATTGTATGTTATGCCACAACACTAAGCCACACAGAAATTTGAAGTTATGTATGTTTCTGGTGATTCCATTTCCCTCTGTTCTCCCACAAACAGTTCCTGTCATAGCATTATCCTCCATAATGGCAACTATGGCATCATCTGTCTTCCCAATTTGGTGTTTGATAGGCTTTATCGCCTCCACTCGACTTTCCCATCGTGTGGCACTCAGTGGTTTCAGTGTCAGAGAGGATGTTCCCAGATGGTGCTTCAAAATTTGCCATCAATGAGTTGATGCAGAGAAAAATACATAGATGCTTTGAATTACATTAAAAAATTGAGCAGCCTCACTAGAAGCTGATGCTGCATCACTGACCACCAAGTTCAATGAATGAGAACAGCATGGGACAAAAAAAGCTCAAGGGTTTACCTGTTGGATCCGTGACTGCACTCCTCTGTTCTTTCCTCTCATGTTGGCACCATTATCGAGGCCCTGACCTCTCATGTCAGCTATCGCAATTCCCGTATCTTCCAGCCTTTTAAGAAGCACATTTGTCATACCAGCTTCTGTAGTATCATCAATGTCAATAAATTCTAGAAAATGCTCTCTGACAGTCACCATTGCAGGGACATTTTCACTAGGTTCTGTTGTTGTTACAAAACGCACCATTAAAATCATTTGGTCCGTATGGCTGATGTCAGGTGTGCAGTCCAGAATAACACAGTAATATCTTGCTGACTTCAGATCTGCTACAATCTTCTGTTTGACTCTTGTTGCCAGTAACTGTATGATCTCATTTTGAATTGTTTTTCCAAGGTAGTGGTGTGTGTACATTTCTTGGGTGATGACTCTTCTCAGATGCTCCTGAAGTACAGCATCAAACTCAGCCATCAGCTCCACAATTTTAAAGAAGTTTCCATTGTTTGGCACATACAGCTGATCCTTTTCAGAACATTTTGCTAGTAAAGAGACTCTGATGCAATCTTCTCTTGATGCTGATCATCTATGGTGGCCTTTAACCGTAGTCTCATCTTAAGCTCTTTCCACCTATGGAATGGTCTCTGGTGATTTACTGCCTTCTCATGGCATGCCAGATTTCAAGCCAGATTTTTCCAGTCCTTTGTTCCTGTAGAACCCAATGTGGCTGGAACATTAGACCGGAAGAGTTTGCAACAAAAACAGTATGCAGCATTCTGGGTTTTTGAGTACATAAGCCATGGCCTCTCCACTTTGTCACCATTGGGGATTTCATGCCAGTGATGTGTTGGATGGAAACTTCTATTTTCATTGTCTTTGGGGAACATGAAGTTTTTCAATTGCTGTGGCCCATGCAGTACAAGGAAGTCCCTCAGGCCACTGCTCAAGTGGGTCCACAGTCCTGGATCATCTAGACTTAAGGAACTAAACTCAGCAGCAGCTGTTTTTTGCACCTCCACCACACTCTTCTCTGATCTACACTTTTCTTCAGGAATGTGCTTGGTTACATCCATTTGAAATGGAGATATGGATGCTGCAGTAGCTGCCAGGTCACCTGCACTCTGACTAACTGGAAGATCAGGCATCTCCTCACCTCTCTGATCCTCACTGGGGCCGGAAGGCTCACCGTGAACATTTGTGTCTATGTATCTCAGGAGAGCTCCTTCCTGCTTAGATAGAAAAGCTTCCTTTGCTTTCTTTCTTTTTCTGAATGCTGCCCCAGAGGGGCGTTTTCTTCTTTCACTCATGACTGCTGTTCTCTGCCAGCTATGGTGGCTCTCAACACTCAATTGAAGGGGACAAATAAGCAGGCTGGTAGCAGGGCCTGAGTGAGGGAAGATATCAGCGTCTTAAGGGCCTAACTGGCTCCTACTACTTCCCTTGACTGCCTGTTCTCCTCAAGTGGGCTTAGGGAAGCAACAGGAAACAGGAAGCTCCCTGAGAAGCTGGTGTTAATCAGTCCAGGCTCCTGGGGGTGCTAGAGAGGTACATAAGAGGCTCCTCCTCCTCTCTTTCTCTCTCTGCAGCTCCTGCTGCTTTCTGTTTTTTCCCTGTCACCTTTTCTCCTGCCTGTCTGTTATGTCTCTTGTGTCCTCCTTCCTCCAGCACAACACTCCACCATCTCTCTGCATCTGGAGCAGAGAGAATACATATGCACCAGCAGCAGACAAAATTTTCTATACTCTGGGTCCTAGTGGCGCCCCCCCACAGTCTGGCACCTGAGACGGCCGCCTCAGTTCACCTCATGCTAAGGCCAGCCCTGCTTGGTACCAAAACCGACCAAGGTAATGCCTAAGCAGGATTGTGCTTCAGGAAGATCAGTGCTACCTACTGATTCCACAATGTTGGTACCCAAACCGGTATCCCAGAAGTCAAATGTCCTCAGTACCAGTGTCATCCAAGAGATGTGTACCACTGAAACAGTCAGTGTTGGTACCAGGGATACTGTCTTCTAAAATGGGACCACTGAAGCAGTCAGCTCTCTCTCGTTACCAATGCTGACCACAGCAGAGCCTTGACTTTCTTCAGTTCAAGTACACCTGATACCACAGGAATTTAGCTACTCCAGAGACTTTCTAATTTCAGACAATACAGAATCTCCTTTGTTAATGGGTACCAAATGACTATCAGCACCAAAATCTATTGGGTCATCGAAGCCTTATCTTTCCCTTGTATTTCCTGAGTTTCTGGAACCAGTTGGAACAGACAGACAGCTGTCTTCATCTTCACTGGCCATCTTGCCCCTGGACTAGGTTGAAGATAATTCCTCAGTTCTCTCATCTCATTACAGGGATTTGCTGTCTGCCATTAAAGGGATATTTCCCAAACCACTTTCCTTGAGAGAGAAATTCCAAGGAAAAACAATTTTGTGCCCCTTTTTACCAATGCTGGATGTGCCCCCTGCCCCGCCTTATAGCCCACATCAGTCTCTGTACTGGGTCTCATGGGCTGCCTGTCTCCAGCAGTTCTCAAGACCTCCTAGCTCTTCCTAAGGAGATCATGGATGGGACATTCTCCTGCTCCATCACTCCCTTCTCAACAGCCCCAAACTCAGGAGGAGTCTGTTGAGGAGGAAGAGGCTACAGTGGATAAGGGGGTGACACGACAAACTAATATTTCATTGTCATCATATGAGGCTGTAATGTCTCCCCCACCTTCTATTGCTGATGATTTCAAGCAGTTTCTGGAACTGATTAAACAGATTGCTGACTCATTATGCATTCCGTTAGAGGAGGTCCAGAAGACGCAACATAAACTTGTGGACATTCTACATACTACAGCCTCTAAGTGGCTCTACCACTGAATAAAGCCTTATTGGATTCTCCCACCACAGCACCTACTTGCAAATTGGCTGATAAGAAGTATTACATCCTGTTGAAAAATTCTGAATTTTTTTCCTGCTACCCTCCACCAAATTCTTTAATTGTGAGGCTATCAATGAGTGTGGAAGACAACATCATATGAAGTCTACACCCTACGTTAAAGACCAAGCTACTCTTCCACAACCCTGCAATTTTGGATTGCAAATTACCACGCCCTAATGGCAAAGTACAACTACACCAACTATGATAAATTCAACTATTTTATTAAACACCTTCCTGTGGAATATCATGAGCAGTTCAAGGCTGTCATAGCTGATGGTCAGTTCTTAGCAAGAACCTAGCTGCAAGCCTCCCTAGATGCATTCGACACTGTGGCCCATTCCATCTCTACTGCTGCTGTCATGCATGGAGTATGGCTACAACTGTCTGGTTTTTCTAGGGAGACTCAAAATACTGTTGAAGGCCTCCCTTTTGATGGACTTAAGCTATTCATCATGTTCATGGATGAATCTCTCTTGTAGTTTGAAAGATTCCACGGCCACACTCGGGTCCCTTGGCATATATATGCCTGAAAACAAAAGAAAATTTAGCAGGTTGCAAACAGCATAGAGATCTAACCCGGTTCAGTTCCCTAGTTACCACAGGCTTTTTGAACCACCTAAAAAGTGACAGAGATATGAGAAGAAGAGACTGCCTACCATGACTGCTACCACCACCCGGCTGACCTCTATATCAGATATCAATTTTGATGGTTTGGTTGAGGGTCTGGAGCAGCCCCACCTCAGGAATCTTCAGCTGCACCATACCACCCACCTCCCTCCCTTTGGGGACCATCTCTCCTACTTTTGACCTGCATGGGAACAAATTACAACTGACAAATGGATTTTGTAGGCTATAACATTTGGTTGTTCCATTCAATTTACCTCCATCCCTTTAACCCCCTACCCCACACCACTCCTTCCCCATACCTTTACAGGGACCCCTATCATGAACGCTTACTAAGACAGGAAGTCATCTCTCTTCTATCCATGGGGGCCATAGAAACAGTTCCAGTCCAGCACAGGGGGGAAGGGATTCTATTCTAAGTATTTTCTGGTCCCCAAAAGAGCAGGAGATGGGGACCGATATAAGAGCTCAGATCCTAAACACCTTTGTGAAATCACAGAAATTCAGGATAGTGACGCTTACAGCTATAATTCCATCATTGTGTTCCAAGGATTGGTTCACTGCCCTCAACCTTCAGGGCACATATTTTCACATCGCAGTTCATCCCCCTCACAAGAAATTGCTGTGTTTTACAGTTGACCGGGATCGCTTCCAGAGTAGAGTACTTCCCTTCAGCCTCTCCTCTGCCCCAAATGTATTCTCAAAGACCATGGCAGTGGTAGCCTCTCACCTATGTTGACTTCGAATAATCATCTTCCCCTGCCTCAACCCCTGGTCATGTGACAAAGTTCTCTCTGCAGTACTGGCAGCAACGTCCCCGTTCCACAGGTTAGGACTTCAACTCAATATTGAAAAGTGCACTTTGGTAGACTTCATAGGGGGTTCTCTGGATGCCGTAAGTCAGAGCGTATCTTCCTGTGGACAGGTTTGCATCTCCTAACAAACCTAATTTCCAATGTTCAAATAAGCAGCTAGATGTCAGCAAGAAGTTGTCTTCAACTGCTAGGACGTATATGGCATACATTCTATGGCATAGGACATATGACAGCTTGTATTTTCATAATACAACATGCCATGCTCCAGGCGTGGCTCAGAACAGTTTATATCCAAACAAGCACAGTCTAGACCAGTGCTTCTCAAAGTTGGGCCGCCGCTTGTTCAGAGAAAGCCCCTAGCGGTCCGGGCCAGTTTGTTTACCTGCCGCGTCCGCAGGTTCAGACGATCGCGGCTCCCACTGGCCAATGGGGGCCGTCCCGGGCCAATGGGGGCTGCGGGAAGCAGTGCGGGCTGAGGGACGTGCTGGCCGCCCTTCCTGCAGCCCCCATTGGCCTGGAGCGGCGAACCGCGGCCAGTGGGAGCCGCGATCGGCCGAACCTGCGGACGCGGCAGGTAAACAAACCGTCCCAGACCGCCAGGGGCTTTCCCTGAACAAGCGGCAAACCGGCTTTGAGAAGCACGGGTCTAGACAAGCTAGTGTCTGTCCCTTGCTGAGTACTGTACTCACTTAGTTGGTGGAAGGATCCCTCCAAAATCTATGCAGGAGTCCCTTTCACTCAACCTACTCCTACCATCACTATAATGTTGAATTCATCTCTTGTGGGAAGAGGGACACACCATTATGGGCAAATGGTTTACACATCAACCTTCTGGAATGGAAAGCAGTCTGAAACACCTGCATCTGCTTCCTTCCATTAGTCAGGAAAATCCGGCAAAGTTATGATAGACAACGTAGCCTGCATGCTCTACATCAATTGTCAGGGTGGGGTGAGATCTTCCTCTCTTTGTGCTGAAGCAATGAAGCTATGAAACTGGTGCATAGCCAGTCACATAGTCATCTCAGCCTCTGACCTTCCAGGCATACAAAACACCATGGCTGATGATGTCACCAGACACTTCTTCCAAGATTATGAATGTGAGCTAGACTTGTGGATTCTCAGAACATTTTTTCTAATCTGGAGCTTTCCACAAGTGGTGCGCTCTGCCACCATTGCCAACAGGAAGTGCATAAAATTCTGTTTGAGAGGAAGACGGGGCCCTCATTCTCTAGGGCATGCCTTCCTCACTCCTTAGATGAAGGTCCTTCTCGGTGCATACCCTCTGACACCATTGATCTTGAGCATGTTGAACAAGAGCAAATAAGAAAAAGCCAGTGTCATTGTAGTTGTACTGAACTGGCAGAGACAAGTCTAGTACCTTTAATTGATCCACCTCGCTTCCTGTCCTGTGTGAAGACTTCCAGCCTGGTTCTCTGACTAGGAGTTTGGCTCCTCAGTGGCTCTCAGGGATAGAAACTTCCTGTTTGGCAGAAGTACATGTGGTGTTAAACGGAACGCAAAACGTTTACCTTGAAAAATTGATGAGATTTCACCACCAGTGTGTTTGGCAACAGTTTTTGCCTTTTCGCTGTCCCTCTCTGCTAATCTCAATTTATATGTTGGAATTAAAAAAAAGTCAGGACTTTCCAGGGTTCGGTTGGCAGCTATCACAGCCTTTTATTCACAGGTAGAGGGATTCTGAATGTTTACCCACTCCACAACAGCAAGATTCATCAAGTGGTTGATTAATCTTTTTCCACAGATTCGACAACCCACTCCTCTATTAGATTTAAATCTCATCTTTTAATTACCTTATGAAGCCTTCTTTTCAACCATTGACTACATGTTCTCTACTTCACTTGTCTGTGAAGATGGCTTTCTTGGTGGCCACCATCTCTGCCTGAAGTGTCAAATAAATGGGGACTTTAATGGCTGATCCTCCCTTTAAAATATTTTTAGGGAAAAGTTCATTTTGACCACACCCTAAATTTCTACCTAAAGCATCTTTTGAATTCAATATTAACCTGGTTATTCATTTTCTGTTTTGTTTTTTTCTCCCTAAAGCCACACCAGAACGGGGAGGATGCTGCACTACATACCTTAGATATCAGAAAGGTGCTGTCCTCCTCTCAGAACAGAACCAAACCATTTAGAAAGTCTCTCAGACTTTTTTATTTGAAGACATATCAAAAGGATACATAGTCTCCACTCAAAGACTCTCAAAGTGGATCTCTGGGTGTACTATCTCTTGTTATGAGGCTGCCAACATTCAGACTCCTCCTAGAGTACTACCCCATTCTACAAGGTTCCAATCTACTTCTATGGCATTATTGAAAAATGTTTCCAGTTGTTGAAATTTGCACAACTGCAACCCTGGACCTCAATACATATTTTCTCCAAACACTCTGCGTTGGTTCACGCTTCCAGATCAGATGTTGCAGTTGAAAATGATGTCCTGTCTTCCATGTTGAATCTGATTCTGACGCTCCCTCCTCCCTCTGGGGATACTGCTTGCGAGTCACCTGAAGTGGAGCACCCATAGCAATGCTACTTGAAGAAGAAGAGGTTATGCACCTTGTGCAGTAACCAGAGTTCTTCAAGATGTGTCCCCCTATGGTTGCTCCTCTACCCCTAAATTCCTTCTACTCTGCTTTGAGTTTTGTCTCATGGGACTTTGGGTACAGAAGGAACTGAGGGCGGTTCACCCGTGCAGCCTTTATGACCTCAGTACAGGGCATGAGAGTGTCTGGAGCACATGCACAGGCCGAATGGTTATTGCTACCCATAACTCTTCAATCATAGTTGCATGTGCACATGAAGTGGAGCACCCATAGCGGGACACATCTCAACTGCAGTTACTGCACAAAGTGAGTAACCTCTTCTTCACTGCATAAAATGTAGTGACCCGGTTCTGCCAATATGCGTTCATTTTAAATCCAAACCAGCTTCCTGGTCAGAACATCATCCAGCTGAGAGCTTCTTTCAAAACAGCCAAGGAATAGTTTGTCTTCAGGAGAAAATCTGGACCTGTTCCTTCTGACCAGGCACTCCCACCAGCTGTCTGCATGGCAGTGTCTTTGCAGATTTGAATGACAGTAGTGGTGAAAATAATCAATTGGGTTATGTCTCTTCTTGGCAAACTCAATTTTCTATTCAGCAGCTGATGACCAGATCGATAATCTGAGGCAGAAATTGGGTTCATTGATGCACAGTTACGGTGGGTTTGGTTATTTTTGCATTAAAAAGTGGATACTTTAAATTACCGAGGTTACTTAAGACCTATGTGACTCTATTTACATACCAGTTTTGTTTTTAATTTTAATGATTCCCCTACAAAATCAGCAGTTTGCTTAACGTGTTTACTGTCTCCTTTACTTTTGTATCCCATCTTTGATTTGCTCTAATTTTAAAGACCTTTGCTGAATCACTTTTTGCTTGACATTAAGCATACTTGAACAATATTCTAGCTTATTTTTGTAGTTTAAAAATATCTTTCCAGTTTTGGGGAGGGAGGAGAAGATTAATAAAATCAATTAGATCAATACATACTTCTGCATGTCTTCAATGAAATTATCAATCTAATTGATCAGTTCTTCCTATGATACATTATTCTCTGATAAAATTAAGCTTAAAAAGTTTTGTGTCCTTTCTTTACCTAGCTCAATGGTTTGCCATATCAAGGAAAATTTAATTATACCGTATACCCAATAACATTTCCGACTGAGTGCGCAGCAGAATGGAAGAAACTGTTTAAACCCTGTGCTTCACAAAGGCTATTCTTGCCAGTAAGTTAGCTTATTTCATAATAGTACAGTGTTTACAGGTTTTTTATGAATTCATCAAGAATTGTTTTTGAATTTAACTTTTGGCTGAAATTGTGCAGGGAACTGTTTCCACTAAAAATCATTTTTGTCACATTTTACAAAAACACTTACTCCCATTTTTTCCCCCTTAGTAGCAATGTACTAAAGAAAAAAAATTGCATTTTCAATTGCATGGTACACCAATGTCTTACGATGTTCTACATCAGGTTTCAGTTTCTTTCTGTTCTTATTATGGGTAATAAAATAATTTGTGCATTTGTAAACTGTCTGAAGTGAATTCATTGGCTCATGAAAATATATAAACTAAACTACTCTGTAAGGGTGCATGGGAGTGAATGGTTCTTCTTCGAGTGATTGCTCCTGTGTATTCCACAGTAGGTGTGCGTGCTCGCCACGTGCACCGCTGCTGGAAGTTTTCCCCTTAGCAGTAACCGTAGGAGGGGAGCACCGCTGCGACCCCTGGAGTGGCGCCTCCATATCGTGCTATAAGGGGAGCTGCGCACTCCCCCCACCCTCAGTTCCTTCTTGCCACCAGTGAAGGTAGTCGGAACTTTGTGCTCCAGCCTTGCTGTAGCTCTTCTAGTAGCCTTAGTAGTACTCATCTTCTCCAATAGTTGGATAACTTCTTTAGTTAGTTGCCTGGTGCGGGGCATGCCCCATACCCCAGGCTTCAAGTCGTGCGACTCTTGTCGCAGTTCTATGCCAAGAAGCGACCCGCACACTCAGTGTCTTCGCTGCTTGGGTGAGACCCACGTAACAGATCGCTGTAAAATCTGTAGATCATTCAAGCCTCTAACTAAACGTGAGAGAGAGATCCGGCTTTGGGCCCTGCTAATGGAATCTGTGTTGGCCCTGACACCGGCGTGCCGACCAGACCCGGCACCGGGCACCACGTCCTCGGTGCGGAGCGAGGCTCCCCCCACCAGCCGGCACCGGTCACCTGCTAAGAAGCAGGGAAAGACTCAGCGCCGCTGACAAAAGGACAGGGATGAGGCCGGACCCAAGTTGGGCAGCCTACTATCCCCCTCAGGACCCAGACCTCTGACTGACGCTGAGCGGAGTAGCCCGGTCCCGTCTGCGCGTGCCTTTCCCACGGTGAGAATGCCGTAGACTGCACAGGCCGCGCGTGACATCCTCTCCCTTCCGGTGCCGGGTGCGCCACCTGAGACGGGCCCCCGGTCCCGAGGGAAGCCGCCGTTGGGAGCACACCAGCCCTCCACAGCGAGACACAGCCCGTGCTCCGAGGACCGTGCACCCCGTTCGACAAGGTCCTCACATAGCTCGCGTCAGTCCTCCACTCCGCTGAGACTGGCTGACTCGCCCGCGCGGGAGTCTCCAAGGTCCTCCACTCCCCATCGGGGGCACAGGCACCGAGACAAGCGCCGTCGATGCTCCTCCTCGACTCGAAGCTACAGGAGCAGATCCTGACGCCACCATCACAGACGTTTGGGTTCGAGTGCCCGCTCCGCCAGACACCATGCTCGGAGCTCCCCTCGAGCATTACCGGCACCGAAGCATTGTAACTACAACCGCCAGGATGACTATGAGAGCAGCACCTCGGTCGAGTACCGCTCCTCGTCGTCATCGAGGTCCAGATCTCGAGGTCGGCACTGACACGACTGTAGACGCTCCTGCCGCTCTTACGGCACCGTGCGGTCAACGGTAGCCTCGGCACCCAGCTGCCCTTCCCCGAGCCGCACCGCTCCTCAAGAGCAGCCTGCACCGCTCGGCACCCAAGCCGGTCAGTGGCAAGGGGCACCATGGCAGGGGCAATGGTGTCAATGGGTACCACCGTGGCCGCAATTGCCTGCCCAGGCGAGACCCCGTTCGGTAGCCGGAGCGTCCCAGGCCCATTTGGTGTCCCCTCCTCAACAGAGTCAAAAGTCAATAGGCACCGAACCGGTGGCACCGGGCCCGGATTCGGTCTTGGGGGTCGAACCTCCAGCACCTCCCTACGCCCTGGGAGCCGGACCGGCCCCCTTGCCGGTACCGGAGGAGACCATAGCGGCCCCTCCGTCCATTCTACAGGAGGACTTTAAAGCTCCTCAAGCGCTCCTCAAGCGTGTGGCCTCAAATCTCCAGCTCCAGGCTGAGGAGATGGAGGAGCTGTCAGACACCCGTTTCAATGTGCTGTCTTCCTCGGCCCCGGGCCGCGTGGCCCTACCTCTCCACCAAGGGGTGGCCAACTTATTGACCGCCCTATGGCAAACCCCAGCTGCCTTGGTGCCTATCTCCAAGAAAGCGGAAAGAAAGTACTTTGTGCCGGCTAAGGGACACGAGTAGCTGTACTCCCACCCGGCACCCAACTCTTTGGTGGTGGAGTCAGTGAACCACCGGGAACGCCACGGTCAGCCCGCACCAAGGACAAAGATGCCAGGAGACTGGACTCTTTTGGTAGAAAGGTTTATTCTTCCGCGAGCTTTCAACTCAGGTTGGCCAACCACCAAGCCCTGTTGAGCCGCTATGACTTTAACTTGTGGGGGTCTCTGCCAAAGTTCGAGCCTCTTCTCCCGGAGCGGGACAAGAAGGAGTTCAAGGCTCTCGTTGAGGAAGGAGCAGCAGTGGCAAAGGCAGCCCTCCAGGCCGCTTCGGATGCAGCCGACACGGCAGCCCGTTCGATGGCCTCGGCCATATCCATGCGCAGGGCGTCATGGCTTCTCCTGTCCGGTCTGTCTGCAGAGTCCCAGTCTCTGATGCAGGACCTTCCCTTCAACGGGAAAGCGTTGTTTGCGGACCAAACCGATGTCCGCCTGCGTGGGATGAAAGACTCCCGTACCACCCTGCAAACTCTGGGCCTGTATGTCCCGCCAGCAAAGGACAAACCTAGGCCGCAGACCTCTGCTCCTCCTGCTAGGGGCAGATATGAACCTCTGCCTAAAAGACCAAGGGAACAGAGATGCAGGTCCCAGCGTCAGTCCCGCTCAGCCCCGTGACCAGGCCCCTCGAAGGGCAAGAGGCAGGGGAAGAGGCGGTTTTGACTCTTTGCGGGGGGCCACCGGGCCTGTTGCTATGGACGCCCCCCAGTTAATAAAGTTTGTGTTCTGCAGCCGTTTATCTGCATTCCTAGTGGAGTGGTCCCGTATAACGTTGGACAAGGGGCTACATGGTGCAGTTCGCCTCACCCCCCCCTCAATCTCCCCTGCCCTGGGAGGACCTCGGGGACCCGGAACAGGCCCTCCTTCTAAGCCAAGAGGTGGCATGCCTCCTCGACCTGGGGCGGTGGAAAGGGTACCAGTAGAATTCCAGGGCGCAAGGGGTTTTACTCCCGGTATTTCTTGATCCCGAAGGCGAAAGGCGGATTCTGGCCAATCCTGGACCCGCGGAATCTCAACGGCTTTATGGGCCGCTACAAGTTCCGCATGGTATCCCCGACCTCCATCATCCCCTCCCTAGACCCGGGGGATTGGTTCGTGTCCCTGGACCTCCAGGATGCGTATTTCCACATCCATATTTTCGAGGGTCACAGGCGCTTCCTCCGCTTCCTGGTAGGGCGGGACCATTACCAGTTTGCGGTCCTCCCTTTCAGCCTTTCCATGGCCCCCAGTGTTTTTACCAAATGCATGGCTGTGGTGGCAGCCCACCTCTGGAGGAACGGACTGCAAATTTTTCCTTACCGGGACAATTGGCTCCTCAAGGGCAGCTCTCGTTCCCAGGTGCAGGCCCAGATGCAATTCCTGCTGTCCACATGCGCGGGTCTGGGCCTAGTGGTGAACGAGGCCAAGTCCACGTTGGTATCAGTCCAGTGCATACACTTCATAGGGGCTCTGCTAGACTCCGTACAGGCCACAGCCTCTCTTCCCCGGGACAGATTCGAGACGCTCAAAAGTCTCGTAGCCTCAGTCACAACCTTCCCCGTGACGATGGCAAGGGTGTGCCTGCAAATCCTGGGTCACATGGCAGCATGCACGTCCGTGGTGCGACATGCCAGACTGAGAATGAGGCCCCTCCAACTCTGGTTGGCCTCCCAGTATTCCCAGTCCAGGGACAGCCTGGACAAGGTAGTCACGATGCCACCCAACGTGGTGGCCGCGCTGCAATGGTGGTCCCTCCCGAGCAACATGCTAAACGGAATCCCCTTCCGAGAAACCCCTCCCTCCCTAGACCTGGTGTTGGATGCCTCGGACCTGGGCTGGGGAGCCCATATAGGGGACATTCAAACCCAAGGCAGGTGGTCGACCTTGAAATTGTCTCTGCACATAGACATCAGGGAGCTCAGGGCAGTACGCCTGGCGTGCATAGTGTTCAGTTTGCACCTTCGCGGGAAGGCGGACAAAGTCCTCACGGACAACACGGCCGCGATGTATTACATCAACGGGCAGCGGGGCATGCGCTCCTCAGCCCTGTGCCGGAAAGCCCTGAACCTATGGGAGTTTTGTATAGCCCACAATATCTCCCTACAGGCCTTCCACCTACCCGGCGCACGCAATGTGCGAGCCGATCACCTCAGCAGGGTCTTTTCCCACCAATACGAGTGGTCACTCCACTGGGAAGTCGCCCGACAGCTCTTCCGAGAGTGGGGAGCTCCCCGGGTCAACCTCTTCACTACTGCCCAGAACAGACGCTGCCCCCAGTTCTGCTCCAGGGCAGGGGCGGAAAGGAGGGTGATCTCGGACGCATTCCTCCTCCGGTGGTCAGGCGAACTGTTCTATGCCTTTCCACCCTTCCCACTGATAGGCAAGGTTCTGCAGAAAGTAAAGGCAGACAGGTTGAGGGTTATCCTCATAGCCCCGGATTGGGCCTGTCAACATTGGTACGGGACCCTTCTGCAACTTTTAGCAACCCCCCCCCCACGGAGGCTGCCGCTTCACCCGGACCTCCTCTCCCAGGAGAGCGGATGCCTTCTCCATCCCAACCTGGCCGCGCTCCACCTGACAGCTCCATGGTTAAATGAGGAGGAGGGAAGGTGTTCGGAGGATGTAAGACGAATTTTGCTGGAGAGCAGAAAGCCGTCCACACGGCAGACATACCTTGCCAAATGGTCTAGGTTCTCCACGTGGGCGGGGGAGCGGGGCTCCTCCCTGTCATCCGCATCCCTCCAGCTCATCCTTGATTACCTCCTGTCCCTTAGGACCCAAGGACTAGCTCCTGCCTCCATCAGGGTACATTTAGCGGCCATTTCGGCCTTCCACCCTCCGGTGCAAGGTCACTCGGTGTTTTCCCATCAGATGACCTCCTGCTTTTTAAAGGGCCTAGATCGTGCATTCCCGTACGGCAGGGCCCCAGTCCCGCAATGGGATCTGAACCTAGTGCTATCCCGCCTCATGGGTCCTCCCTTTGAACGCTTGGCCACGTGTTCCTGGTCCCACCTATCATGGAAAGTGGCATTTTTGGTGGCTATCACCTCAGCCCGTCGGGTCTCGGAGCTTAGGGCCTTGACCTCGGAACCCCCATATACGGTTTTTCACAAGGATAAGGTCCAGCTTCGCCCACACCCCGCTTTTCTCCCGAAGGTGGTCTCCGCCTTCCATATGGATCAGGACATTTTCCTACTGGTACTCTGTCCTAAGCCCCATTCCTCCAACGAGGAACGCCGCCTACACACGCTAGACGTACGTAGAGCGCTGGCCTACCTGGACCGAACCAGGCCGTTCAGGAAATCCTCGCAACTGTTCGTTGCGTTGGCCGAGTGTCTGAAGGGGCACCCAGTTTCCACCCAGTGCCTTTCCCGCTGGATCACCTCGTGCATACGCATGTGTTACGACCTGGCAGGGGTTTCCCTGCCTCCTATCGTGAAGGCGCATTCTACGAGAGCTCAAGCCTCGTCCGCCGCCTATGTAGCCCACGTCTCTATCCAGGACATATGTAGGGCTGCCATGTGGTCCTCTGTCCACACTTTTTCCTCGCACTAATCGATCGTCTCCCAAACACGGGATGATGCCGGGTTTGGTAGGGCGGTACTCCGTCCCGCTAACCTTTAAACTCCTACCCGCCTCCATCAGATATAGCTTGGAGTCACCTACTGTGGAATACACAGGAGCAATCACTCGAAGAAGAAAGGACAGTTACCTGTTCCGTAACTGGCGTTCTTCAGGATGTGTTGCTCCTGTCTATTCCACATCCCGCCCTCCTTCCCCTCTGTTGGAGTTGTTTGGCAAGAAGGAACCGAGGGTGGGGGGAGTGCGCAGCTCCCCTTATAGCGTGATATAGAGGCGCCACGCCAGGGGTCGCAGTGGTGCTCCCCTCCTACGAGTACTGCTAAGGGAAAAACTTCCGGCACTGGTGCACGTGGCGAGCACGCACACCTACTGTGGAATAGACAGGAGCAACACACCTCAAAGAACGCCAGTTACGGAACAGGTAACTGTCCTTTTCCAAATAACTTTTTTTGTCAAAGTAAGCTATAAAAAAGCAAAACAGTTACTTCATGGATCACCTACAGTTTGATTTTAACTTCTTTTCTTCACAGTTAATCCTCAAAGATGTGGATTCGTTACTTTATGTTGATACTGACATCCTGTTTTTGAGACCTGTTGATGATATTTGGTCTTTTCTGAAAAAATTTAATTCCACACAAATTGCTGCAATGGCACCAGAACACGAGGAACCTCGTATTGGATGGTATAATCGCTTTGCTAGACACCCATATTATGGAATAACTGGAATAAATTCTGGAGTAATGCTAATGAATATGACACGTATAAGAAGAAAGTATTTCAAGGTACGTATGCTGCTTTGGTTGATTTGTCAGCATTCAAATTGTGAGGAAATATAATTTCAAATAATAAACATCAATTTTGAAAAATAATGCTCTTTTCCAGTACATTTTTCTCTTGTTCTGGGATCAGAATATTGCATAAAAATAAGTTTTATTTAAGAAGCGCACAAGTTCACATTTAGTTGCAGGGATGTTTTAAAAAAACTGAATTTGTGACTTTTATTAAAAACTGGTTTGCTCATTTTCCTGAATTCTGGCAAAATGTTTGCTTGTTAATAATTCCCAGTCTTTTGCAGCAAGTTATATTTGTCAGCAGATATTTTAATTTGCCTTTATTTCTCAATATACTTATATCTCTTTGAGAAAATGATTTATGCAATTTTTGTTGTATATGGCAAAATTAACAGCAAGTAGAATGTTTTCAGCCTTCGAGTATGTGTGCATGGTAATATGACCAGGAGGTGGTGCTACTAGATTACTTATTAGGGCATTGTGACTCCTTTAGTGCCATATGCTACATTATTTCTTAATTTTAATCTTTACTTTCAAAAGATCATTCAGTTAAATTAAGTAATGGTGATTGAGTTGTTTCATCAACATCTAAATCATTAAAATGACTTATTTCTCTTTTCAACTTTGCTTTTGTATTGTAACCAGTTGTATCACTACATAAATTGAATTTTTTATTAAAGCAAAGTATACAACAGCTGAAAGTATACATAGGAAAACTTTCAAATCAGTGTTGTTATATGCTTGAAAAGCAGTATTACAGAAGTTGAAGTTGTAGTTACAGTTGAAGAGAGGGCACTTGTCCTGAAAACAATTTTTTACAATAAATTATAACTTCAGCCCAATTAATTTCTGGTGGACATTCTTTGTCCCAGAATTTTTTTTCACTTTATTTTAAGGGGGCGGGTGGGGCAAGGGGGAGTCCATTCTTCTAGCCCTAAGTCAGGGGTCCCCAAAGTGTGCCCGCAGCAGCGCTCGGGGTTTTTTTGTTTTGTTTTTTTTTGCTCCACCAGCAGCACTCGGGGTTTTTGTTTTGCTCCGCTGGCAGCGCTCAGGTTTGGGGGTTTTTTTGGTGCCCGCCGGCAGCGCTCAGGGTTTTTTTGTTTTTTTTGGCGCCCGCCAGACAAAAAAGGTTGGGGACCACTGCCCTAAGTTATCAAAGAGTTAAAAATACTGGTGATGTACAATTTTTTTTTCTTAATGTTTTTCAAGTTATTTTGTTGCCTACGGACTAGAACGTGGGGCTGGAGATGAAGTTTTTAATTTTGCCATTAAAGTGCAGTGTTACCATGGGCAAGTCGCTTAGTCTTTCGGTACCTAAACTACCCACTCTGTCTGACAATAATCACATGTAGAGAGAATTCTTACCCACCTTTATAAAGTGCTCTGAAGCTTTCAGATTAAAAGCTGTATATCAAGTGCTACAAATGAAAGCATATTCTGATTTTAATATTCTTCTTACTAAGTAGGAACAGAAAGCCAAATCTTGAAGTCCTTATTCAGGCAAAACTCATTGACTTGAGCATCTAACTTAATATAAATGCCTAATACAGATGATTTATTTATGTGTACATTTCTTGAGCATTGAAATTTTATATCCTTGTCCATGAAGGACAGCTAAGTGCATGAAAAATCCCAAATTGGAACTCTGACGTTTTTCTTCAGTAGTTACCAAAAAGTGTCATAGCAGCCATGAGTCAGAGGCTGTTTGTAGAATCCTCAGGAAGCCCCCCCAGTGGGAGATGAACTTCGAAGGCATATTGTTTTCTCCTAATGGCCCTTTAACCTGAATGGGTCCTTCCCAGCCAGCCATCTAGAGCATTCTGCCTAGTGGGCATTCCCCAGGTGTAAACACATTTGTAATATAGATATATAGTCAATATTCCTAACTTCAGATACAAAAATGATACATGCATACAAATTGGATAATCATATTCAGTAAATCATAACCTTTTCAATGATACCTCGTGACTTATCGTGTATAAGATACATTATGATTAAGACACATTATGATTAAGACATAATCATATCATAATATCTCTATGAAGAATATGGGGTGCAGTGTCACAGGGGTTACTAAGGTCCAGGGTCCACAGATAGAGGAGAGGGAGTTACTTCCCTATCTGATTGTTTCTGGGATGGGTCCTGCATTCCCTCAGGGAGGGCCCCTTTGGGCAGCTGTGTCATAGACTTTAGGCTTCCCTCTGTTCTGCACTTCTGGAGCTGTGGGCTGCAGGTCTGCTCACTTCCATCTCTGCCACCCAAATGAGCTGTTTCCCTGTCTTTTAGTTCCTCCCCTAGGTGGAGCATTTACCGTAGGTGTGGTGGGGCAGGTCTGGCTGGGCCCAAAGTCTCTTAATCTCTTGTTCCCCAGTGTGGGGCTTGTATACCCCGTCACACGGTGGAATAAGTTATGGTGACTAGGGGGAAAAATAGTAATGACTAGACATTGGAGGACACAATAACATTTTGAGGTTCAGCTAAGTTTTACTCTCTCCATTTAGTCAGTACAATAAATTGCATTAAAAGAAAGTTACGGTTGTATAGAGAAGCATTAGTCAGGTGATGACAAAGTTAAGGTTACCCTCCCAACTTTGCCTCTTGTCCTTTGCACATGCATTACAATAATTTTCAATTGCAATGATCTCTTTTTTTTTTCTTTTTTTTTCTGCAAGATTCCAACTAATTTGGTGCAAACAATGGCTAGAGCTAGGGAAGGAGATAACAATTAAGTATTTATTTTTTATCTTCATCATTCATTGTGTGGTCCCATGCCTCATAAACTGCATACCATCCAAACCTGCACTGAATAAGAAAGGGGTTCTGCAGAAAAAAATAGCATGTGACCATGTAATTGGAAACTGAATGGTAGGGCATATGCATAAGAGGGGCAGAGTAAAGGTTGAATGAGCAACATTAAATCTTCCCCTTTCTGATTTTTAAGTACCTGATTGTGCAATCTTAATATTCTTTTAATGTATTTTTATTATAGACTTTAATAAATAAATTTAATAGAAAACAAGTAAATTCTATCGTGTAATTTGCTAGACAGCAGTAGAAAACGTTTCTTGTTCAATATATGCAGTCGGGCAAGAGATCTTGCCTCATCCGTATGCACTTTTTCATAGGTTAACTGTGATAGCTGGAGAGGGAGGGATGTTAAAGGGTGGTTGTGGTATGTGAGGGAGGGAAAATGGCGGGGGGGGGGAGGAGAATATATTTTATTTTTGACAAACTGCTGATGTATTTTTTGCCATAAGCAAAAAGTGTGTCTTGTCAGGTTTTTTTATATTGTAAACTCTTTGGGGCAGGATCATCTTTTGTTCATACAATGCCTAGCACAATGGGGCCTAATCCTGGTTGGAGCTTTAAGTGCTAGCAAAATGTAAGTAATGAATCACCATCAGTCAGCACACTGTCTGGAATACTCCAGTAGTACTCCTTTGCAGCCCTGCCTCCTTCAGTGTGTGGAGTCGCAGATCATATCACATCCACACCTACTAAAAATGAAATTCCACTCAACTTTCTTAAGCATCACTGGTGTCCCTAGTGTCTGTTTGCCAGAAGCTGGGAATGAGCGACAGGGGATGGATCACTTGATGATTACCTATTTTATTCATTCCCTCTGAAACATCTGACATTGGCCACTGTTGGAAGACAGGATACTGGGCTAGATGGACCTTTGGTCTGATCCAGTATGGCCATTTTTATGTTCTTAATAAATTGAGAGTATCTGTTCATTATAAATTTCCTCTGCAGTTTTACTTACGTATGTACTGCGACAGTGCCACTGATAAGGCTTTATGGAAATATGCCTATGTATGTATATATACACCTCTACCCCGATATAACGCAACCCAATATAACACGAATTCGGATATAACGCAGTAAAGCAGCGCTCCGGGGGGGCGGGGCTGCGCGCTTCGGCAGATCAAAGCAAGTTCGATATAACGCGGTTTCACCTATAACGTGGTAAGATTTTTTGGCTCCCGAGGACAGCGTTATATCGGGGTAGAGGTACATATAACATAACTAGAATGTGTTTTATGCTACATATGCCATGTAACATATCTCTGTAAAGGTCATGATCTACTGAATCTATTAATCCTATTTGTATTCATGTATCATTTTTGTATTCGAAGTTATGAATATTGGCTGCATACTTGTTTGAGTCTAAGTAGGTTGTAATGAAGCAGTTGGTCAGCTTCCTGAGAAAAGAATATTCTCAGTAAGTGCCCCATCAAGAAACACTTAAACCAACAATGAACTTGGAGACACCAATCCACATCTGGACTTTCCCAGGAATGTGGCTTGGCTGGTAAGGAACTCAGTCATGCCTGGACATGTGACTTGCCCAGGTGACTCCAGTACTCCATTTTGTAGCTGGACTTTGCATAGGAGGGAGGTGGGGGTCTCCACCCACAAGAAAAAGTCTATTTAAGCCCAGGGGAGACCCCTCCATTTTGTCTTCAGCTGGCTAAAGAGAGAGCCTCTCCACCCCCAAAGATACCTGAAAGAAACTGGAACAAAGGACTGTGACTGCAAGGGGGTGTGTGAGCAGTGATGAGCTGCCAAAATATTAACAACTGGTTCCCTCCAACCGGTTCCCTTCTCCTCCTCCGCCAGAGTCGGGGGCCGGCCCGGAGCTGCACCGCCCAGCTGGAGCCGGGGCCGGGGCAGGGCAGGGCCGGAACTGCGCGGCGCCTGGAGCCGTCCTCGTGCTCCCCCCTCCCCCCCCGCCCCAGCTCACCTGCAGGAAGCCGCTGCTTCCTTCTCAGCCCTCCCAGGCTTCCCGCTGGACAGCTGATTTGCGGGAAGCCGGGGAGGGAGAGCGAGGTGAGCTGGGGCCGGGGAACTGCTGGAGCTTTTGTTAAATTTAAAAGCCCTTTTAGAACAGGTTGTCTCTAAAAGGGCTTCTAAATTTAACAACCGGTTCCTGCGAACCGGTGGGAACCGGCTTCAGTTCACCTCTGGGTGTGAGTGATTGCTGGACCCAGACTAAAAGGAGATTAGTCTGTAAAAGGAAGCATTCTGGAACTCATGAGGATCTTATCTGTATTCAGTTTCTTACTGTATTAGACATAGACTGGCGTGTTTTATTTTATTTTACTTGGTAATTCACTTTGTTCTGTCTGTTACTACTTGGAACCACTTAAATCCTACTTTCTGTATTTAATAACATCACTTTTTACTTATTAATTAACCCAGAGTATGTGTTCATACCTGGGTGGGCAAACGGCCATGCATATCTCTCTGTCAGTGTTATAGAGGGCGAACAATTTGAGTTTACCCTGTATAAGCTTTATTTGGGTTTAGACCCCATTGGGATTTGGGCATCTGAGTGTTAAAGACAAGAACACTTCTGTAAACTGCTTTCAGGTAGCTTGCAGCTGTTAGGGGATGTGATTCAGACCTGGGTCTGGGTTTGCAGCAGGCTAGCGAGTCTGGCTCAAACCAGGCAGGGCACTGAAGTCCTAAGCTGACAGGGCAGGAAAGCAGGGGCAGAAGCAGTCTTGGCACATCAGATGGCAGCTCCCAAGGGGGGTTCTGTGATCCAGCACGTCACACGTACATACTGTATTAATAGTACACTGGCACATTTGTTTCCCATAAAAACAGAAAGGAATGCATGAAGTTAATTTTTAAGTCAGAATTCAGCCAAATCCCAACTATCTTTTACCAAACCACTAAAAAGCTCATTTGTTCCTTAGAAGTTAGAGTTAAAATGTTCAAAAGAACTAAAGTCATTAGACACAAGTTCCATTTTCAAAACTGACTTAGGCATTTTAGGAGCTTTTGGAAGTTTTAACCTACATGTTTGCCTAGGAATTATGTTCCTGCTAAATTTCAAGTTTCTGCCAACTCTGTTGAAGTACTGAACTTTGTTCATAGGTAATTCTCATATAATTGCAAGTATGTATGTTTCATTTAATCAAAAAAGGCTTAACTCATTTATATGGCTTGATCAGCAACAATGCAAATTCTGGGTTCCTTGCTTACTCTGAAAGGCAGGGTAATAACCATTCATCATCCAGGTATTGCCTACTATGAGCAATTCCCTCAGCTTTCTCCACTTTTATTCCTGCCTTATTCAGCATAGTGTGAAGGAAGGTGATCTTTGCAGCTGAGCGTTATGGATTTGGCCATGACTAGTGTGGTGTTTGGGCTGTATCTTCTAAGCTCCATATTACACGTCACATTAGACAGGGCTATCTCATTTGTCAGGTAATATTTCTGAACCAGTTTACCAGCAAAGAAGCTTCTAAACTCTCTTCCTCATGAAAATATGATTTCACAGTCAGTAGATTCCCTGCAAGTATAAACCTTTTTCTAGTTTTTAGGAGCTGGTGTGACTTCTGTCTCCCTGGGAGTAAGTCCAAGCCTTCTTTTTCAGCCTGAAGCCTCTGGTGTTTAGGGACTATCAGCTTTCTTCGTCTGTGCATTTGGGTAGGAGGACAATCTCTCATTTTCTTTTCTGCCTGGGAAAGCCACCTCCTCAGTATCACAAGAATCTCTCTGTTCCTTTCATCTTTTTCTTTCCCCAGATTAGAACTGGCTTTTTTCTGTGCACAGCTTCCCAGTTCTGGGGGTTGAGGGCCTTATCTTGATGAACAGTGATGTTAATGGGAAGGTTATTCTATATTTTTTGTGGCCTCAAAGAAGGAGGCAGCAGACCATTTTTACAAAAGGTATATATTTTTGCATGTTAAGTGGGTGAACTGGTTCCTAAAATGTCAGATTAAAAATGAAATATTGCAGATCCATGCTGCTAGCAGTGGATCAGGGAGTTTTCTAGGTACAGGTCTGTCACATCTTAGGCACATTTAACATGTGCGATTTCAGCTTTACGCGGTTGGCAAAAACAAGAAAAAAAAAAAAAAAAAGAGAAAAATAACAATTTAAATACTGTTTCTGTAGTGCGGGCGATTCTGCCCGCCATTACACTCAATGTAATTTTGACTATATGCGGTTTTCGCTTTAGGCGCTGACCGCGGAACGTAACCCCAGCGTAAGATGAGACAAACCTGTATAGGTGGACTTGAAGGTGCTTGCATGTGCAACCCATATTCTTTTCCTGAAAAAGTATTTGAGATTCACATTGGACAGTTGGCATTTCCAATTCTGCTTTCTTCCATTTGAAGATCTCCAGCCCCTGAGTTTGTTTAAGAATGTTATGTCATTTGTAACAGCATCCTTCCATCAGTAGAGGGATTTGTATTTTCTTTTTGGACAACTGAATTTACTGGCATACTCTTGAGACCGAGCCACCAAAATAGTATGTGAAACAGTAGCTTTGTTTACTTCAATTAATTAATTATCATAGTGAACCAAAAAGTGTCCTAATTTTATCCAACATGTCTTCAAAGTGAATCTTTTGAGGTGAGGTCACATGGATGCCCACTCACTGCTTGGAATATTAACTTCATGGAAAAGAGTGCACAAAAATACCCTTAAGCCATGGCTGATCCAATTTAGTCACATTAGTGTTTGGAAGATTAAGATGGGAAAACACATCCTCAACGTCTGACATGTCTGTGTACTGAAACCACCAATGCAGCATGAGAAACCAGAGTTTGCTAAAGAAGGTGTCTACCCCATTTTGCTTTCCTGGGTGGAGGTGAACCAATTTTTAGTAAGACCCTGTTTGTTCTGGAACACCTTAATAGTGCAGCAACCTAGTTAAATCAATCAAAAATTTAAAGTCATTGATCACCTTCCAGAACCAAACCTTCTATCTTGGCAAAACAACTTGGTTTATTTATTGATAAGGGGAAGACAAAATATATGGCTATTAGTGTCCCCGAAGTAACTATTAGAGTGGATGAAGAAAAACTAGAAATAATAAGTCATTTTACCTATCTAGGGAATGAGATGTGCAATGATGGTGATACCATGTTAGATGTCAAGCAATTAATATCAAAAGCAGCAACAACTTGATTTGGAAAAGGATCCCAAGTGCTGACACAAAAGTAGTTTGTTTGTTTTTAACACTGGTATCATGTCTGTCTTCTTTTATGGAGCAGAGTCATGGAAATGTAGAACAGAAATTAATAAGATCAATTAATTCCAAAGTAAATGCTTATGGAAGATGTTCAGAAACTGCTAGAAGGAGTTCTTTTGCAACATCAGAAATTCTAAGTAGAGCAAACCAATTTAAAGTATCAAATAGACACAAGTAAAAAGACAACGATGGACATATTTAGGACACACTTTAAGTATGCCACCAACTTGACTTCCACAGCAAGTGATAACATGGATATCAACTGGAAAGAAAAAGAAGGTTGCCTAGAGAGACATTATGCAGAACAATAGAGAGAGAAGCTAGATCCATCAGCTTGAAACTCAGAACAAACCAGCAACAAGACTAACATAAATAGTGGAAACTGGTGGATGCCCAGTACACCTGTGGGTGCAGGAAGATAAGGAAGAAGAGCCCCACCTTCCTTCTGTTTCATAGTTTGCTGTACACCTGAAACTTACAGTTCAGGCCAAGGAATGGAGATGAGTTGGGGCTGCACTTACACAGTAACTTGGGTATCAAATATTCCGCATTATGAGGGGGCATGTAAGCCACTGGGGCAACTCACTAGCTGGAAGGTAGAACGAAGATCCCAACAACTGACCATCTAGTCCAAAAACCCTTCTGTAGGGTTTGGTTTATTTAAATAACAAAAAATGCAAACGAAGGTCAGATAAACTCAGAGTACCAATATGAGGCTTTCCCTGATTCTACCAGCTGGGAAGGGAGAGAACCTTCCCTCCCCCCCGCCCCCCATCACCTTTAGTAGTCTTTCCTGACCACTATTCAGCCCTTCTTCCACAGCTTCACAGTCCTTCCAAGCTGAGGCTCTCCCACTACCCCCAAGTTGGCACCTGCTCCCTGTAGGTGTTTCCCCCCTCAGACTTTGACTGACAGGCACAGAGAACCCTTTACTTTATCTTGGGGTCTCCTGTTTGTTGCCTTGCCTAAGAGGCAGGAAGCTTTGAGTCCTGTAGGTCTCATGACTAGGAGCAAGTATGTACCCTGCAACTAACAGCTTTCAGTTTTAAAGGGCCCCAGGGCCATAAGTTGCACTCTGGTGTCTGTGTATGCGCCGCAAGGCCCAAGATCCTGTTAGATGACACTTATTCATCCCCTATTGACTTGGCTTTCCAGAAGCTTAAGCTGCTATGGGATCCATCCCATGAGTGTGATTGTACACCGACAACTCTCCGGCCTGGTCTATACTCAGGGTTAGGTCGATGTAAGCTGCCTTGTGTTGACCTAGCTGTGCAATTGTCAATAGCTGTTTACAATCCTGTTTACTCAAGTGGCCTAATATCCAAAACTTCACTTTTGCCCCCTCCCGCCAATGTAAGTGCCTCTTTACGCCGATTTAGTAGCACCACCTTCCTCAGTCACAGTCAATGTAATTAGGTCAATGCAGTGTCAGTGTATATACTGCGTTGCTTATGTTGACTGTTAATGGCTTTCAGGAACTCCCACAAATCCCCATGCTGACAAGACAATCGATACAAGTGCTCCTGGTGAGGATGCGCACCACCGACTAAAGGAGCCAAGTGTGCATAAACAAGCAATTTCATAACTCTGGTGGCTGTATGCTGATGTAAATTTGGTTGACGTAATTTTGTAGTGTAGACATGGCCTCCAAGAACTACAGTTACCAGTAAATAACCTTTCTTTCCTTTTCTCTTCATCCTCACCACCCTTCTTCATGTGTTGTTTGGGCAGTATTACTTAAATCCCATCTGTTAAGATTAGAGAGACTGTTGGGGGAAAAAGAAGGCTTTCTGTTCTTTTTGCAGTGAACTGGAACACTCCCAGACTTGTTAGTTTATCCTTTCATATAGACCCTAAATTCCTTAATAGCCTGTATATGGTATAATTCCAGTAATCCGAATTCCCTTTACAAGAAAATCATAGTTATCGAAATCCACAGTTTCCCCCAGGTAGCCCTGTGTTAGTTAATCATCTGCTAATAACTTCTCAACTAGCCTCTTAGTGCTATCAACAGCTTTGTACTTTTAATGCTTAATATTTTGTACTTTAATTTTTTTTTACTCTGTATTAATGTTTACTGAAACACCAAAATTGTATTAAAACCACTGTGGACCTAATTGTAATACAATGTTGGTGTGTTAATACATTTGTTAAAAGTACAAAGTATTAAGTAAACATCAGCATTACTCCCTTTGTTCCCCATATTTCTGTCAGTGAAACTGCTGCTCAAATTAACACTTCCATTTATCTGAATGCCCATTACCCAGAAGTTTTGGATGTTAGGCCACTTGAGTAAACAGGATTGTACTATAAATGCTGAATATTACTGTTGCAATACAAACAAATAAAAATGTAAATGTATTAGTTTAAACAGGTTTTTAAAGCTTTTTGTACTGCATTGTTTGACTGCAAATGTGTGATGTAATCTGTGAAACATGTATGTTACTTAATTTATTTTGACTTTGTATCACACACTCACACTTCCAATATTAAGAGAATTCAACTACATTAAATAGTATCTAACTTTTCAAATTAGAAGTGATCTTAAAGAAGATACAGTAAATCCTCACTTAAAGTCGTCCCCATTAACGTTGTTTCGTTGTTACATTGCTGATCAATTAGAGAACATGCTCGTTTAAAGTTGCACAATGCTCCCTTATAACGTTGTTTGGCAGCCGCCTGCTTTGTCCACTGCTTGCAGAAAGAGCAGCCCATTGGAGCTAGCTGGTGGGGGCTTAGAACCAGGGTGGACCGGCAGCCCCCCATCAGCTCCCCGCTCCCCTAAGTTCCCTGTGCAGCAGCCGCCCACCAGGCTATCAATTGCCGGCAGTTCAGCTGTCCCTCCCCCCACTGCCATGTGCTGCTCCTGCCCTCTGCCTTGGAGCTGCTCTTGCTGCGCGCGGGGGGGCGGGGAGGAAGAGGTGCTAATGTCAGGGTGTCCCCCTCCCCTCTGCTCCTGCCTCCAGCTTACCCCATCTCCATAGAGCGGGGGGGAGGGGAGGACATGGGAGGGAGCTTTCTGGCAACAGCAGCTGTCTCAACTTGCTGATCTACTTAAAAAGGCAATGTACTTAGAGTGGGGTCAGCGTACGTAAAGGGGCAATGCGCATCTCTCTCTCTCTGTCTCTGCCTGCCATGCTGTCTCCCCTCCCTCCATTTGTGCTGCCTTGTAGAGTGTAAGGCTAATTAACAAANTCTCTGTCTCTGTCTGCCATGCTGTCTCCCCTCCCTCCATTTGTGCTGCCTTGTAGAGTGTAAGGCTACATTAACAACGTGTTAACCCTTGAGGGCTCAACCAAGTGCTAGTTCATCATTTAGCCAGTAAGGCATTCCCTGGGAAATATCCCACCCTCTTCCACCCTCTGACTTCAGCACCTCAACCAAGATTCACAATCATCATTGCTGTGTACAGTATTAAATTGTAATTAAATTAAACTCTGTGTGTGTGTGTATATATATATCTTTTTTGTCTGGTGAAAAAAATCTCCCTGGAACCTAACCCCTCCTATTTACATTAATTCTTATGGGGAAATTGGATTCGCTTAAAGTCACATTTTTCAGGAGCATAACTACAACGTTAAGCAAGGAGTTACTGTACTGAGTTTGCAGAAAGGTGTCTAGTGACTGCCATTAATTCTGTTTTTAGACAGTGATCAGAAAATGTGGGGTAAACCTAGAATATTAAAGAAACTTGTAAGGAGATACTAAATTGGGGGTGCAGTAAACACCACTGAAGATGGAAAATAAAACAAAATTACCTAAAGAGATTAGAAACATGGACAGAAAATAGTTACTTGGTTTGGAAAAATGCAAGCAGATATAATTGAGGAAAAAAACCTGAATGTGACCGTAAATGGAGCATTAGATGAATTTGCAATGCAGTATTGCAAATAGTTTAATTTTTTTTGGATACGCAGAGTTATCCTGGCAAAAAGAATGGAGATAAATCTGAGGCCGTACTTGGAAGTTTCTGTTCATTTCTATAAAGCTTTGTACTAGAAAAATTAAATAAATTGCAAGGATTTAGAGAAAACTAACAAATGATTAGAGCAGTGGTCGGCAACCCTTCAGACGTGGTGTGCCGAGTCTTCATTTATTCACTCTAATTTAAGGTTTCGTGTGCCAGTAATACATTTTAATGTTTTTAGAAGGTCTCTTTCTATAAGTCTATAATATATAACTAAACTGTTGTTGTATGTAAAGTAAATAAGGTTTCAAAATGTTTAAGAAGCTTAATTTAAAATTAAATTAAAATGCAGAGCCCCCCGGACCGATGGCCAGGACCCGGACAGTGTGAGTGCCACTGAAAATCAGCTCTCGTGCCGCAGGTTGCCTACCCCTGCATTAGAGAATTGGATCATTTAATATGCTATTAACCTATTCCCCCAATCAGTTTTTTCCATCCAAGTTTATTTCTTGTTTCCCACACCTTTGCCCTTCAACTCCATTTCTTGTCAAAGGAAGGAGAGAATAGATGGCAGGTTTCTCCACTTTGTCCCTAATAATTTTCTCCCCCAAGCATTTCTAGCATTTAGACACTATCAGTAATTCTAATAACCAGGGCTGTCAAGCGATTTAAAAAAATTAATCGCGATTAATCACGCTGTTAATAATAGAATACCATTTATTTAAATATTTGTGGATGTTTTCTACATTTTCAAATATATTGATTTCAAGTGCAACACAGAATACAAAGTGTACAGTGTTCACTTTATATTTATTTTTTATTACAAATATTTGCACTGTAAAAACAAAAGAAATAGTATTTTTCAATTCACCTAATACAAGTGCAATCTCTTTTTCATGAAAGTTGAACTTACAAATGTAGAATTATGTACAAAAAAAACCTGCATTCAAAAATAAAACAATGTAAAACTTTAGAGCCTACAAGTCCAATCAGTACTACTTCTTGTTCAGACAATTGCTCAGGCAAACAAGTTTGTTTACATTTGCAGAAGATAATGCTGCCTGCTTCTTGTTTACAATGTCACCTAAAAGCGAGAACAGGCGTTTGCATGGCACTGTTGTAGCTGGCATCGCAAGATATTTACATGCCAGATGCGCTAAAGATTCATATGTCCCTTGATGCTTCAACCACCATTCCAGGGAACATTCGTCCATGCTGATGATCGGTTCTGCTCGATAACGATCCAAAGCAGTGCAGCCCGGCGCATGTTCATTTTCATCATCTGAGTCAGATGCCACCAGCAGAAGGTTGATTTTCTTTTTTGGTGGTTTGGGTTCTGTAGGTTCTGCATCTGAGTGTTGCTCTTTTAAGACTTCTGAAAGCATGCTCCACACTTCATCCCTCTTAGATTTTGGAAGGCACTTCAGATTCTTAAATCTTGAGTTAAGTGCTATAGCTATCTTTAGAAATTTCACATTGGTATCTTCTTTGCATTTTGTCAAATTTACAGTGAAAGTGTTCTTAAAATGAACAACATGTGCTGGGTCATCATCCGAGACTGCTATAACATGAAATATATGGTGGGGCCGGCAGGCTTCCTACTTGGCTCACGCCTCTCCCCCCGCAGCGGAGTTTGGGAGTGGGAGGGGGCAGGGGATTGGGACACGGGACAGCATGAGGCGGGCTCTGGGGGGCGCTTACCTGGGGGGCTCCCCGGAAGCGGCGACATCCCCCTTGCTCCATTGCTAAGTGGAGGCGTGGCCAGGCAGCTCTGCGTGCTGCCTCTGCCTGCAGGCACCGCCCCCGCAGCTCCTGTTGGCCGTCTCCCAGCCAATAGGAGCTGTGGGGGCGGTGCCCTGGGCAGATGCAATGCGCAGAGCTGTCTGGCCACACTTCCACCTAGCAGCGAGCCCCCCAGGTAAGCACCTCCCAGAGCCCGCCTCACCCCATCCCATGCCCCCACCCCTTGCCTCCTCCCACACCCAGTCTCTTCTGCTGGGGGGAGGGAGGGCGCGGTGGCCCAAGACTGCCCCAGCAGCGGCCGGTGCACCTGGCGCAGGGGCTGCCTGAGCTGCCCCTAAGCCAGGCGCACCGGCCACTGCAAAAGTCACAGAGGTCATGGAAAGTCACGCAATCAGTGACCTCTGTGACAAACTCGCAGACTTAACTATCATCCATAGATATTTTTTCAATGTAGTCCTTCCTGTGTTTCTCCTTTCTATTGAGCATGTTTCAAATTACTTTTCTGTGTTGAATCTTATTTTTTTCCTGCCCATATGTGTCTAGGTAACTTTCCATATCTCTGTCCTTGTGGATGTTGGCAAGACCTCTCAATTAGTATAATTTGTGTAAACATGCTGTTTGCCTGCCTTTATGGACAAATAATGAGAATGTTAGGTCCCTACAGATCGCACTCCCCACCCTTTTTCTCTGTCCAAATTGGTATATTATTGTTCTTTGTTTAGGATTCCATCTATTTTTTTTTATAGTGCTCATATCCAAAGTAGCTTGATCTTCTTACAGCTAGTCCTCTCCTTTTATTTTGTTAAATTTATTTTCCTTTATTAATCCTCCCAGTTCCTCTTGACCTCTTACTATTTACTTATTCCTTATCTACCTTTTTAACACTTAGCCTAAAACAACTGAACAATACACTAAAAATATACCATTGGGAAGAATTTTGCATTGGCAGGAAGGTGAATTGGTGAGTCAACAAGTCTCTCTTCATTCTTACCATATTATGTTTTTTCCTACCACTTCTGTATGTGTTCTTTTTTGTTTTTTTGAGACCTGTTCTTGTAATTTGCCCACAGTTCAATCTGCTATCTGTTCAGAAGTAGCCTGTTTCACCTGTTTTGGTCACAACTATTTGAGAAAAGGACTTGTTGCTATACAAGCACCATCTTCTCATGCACCAGCCTTTTCCACCATACCTTTAGATATCCTCTCTGCAGCTATGTTTTTGGACTTAAGAATGCAGTAGTCTTTGAGGTTCTGTTCTTTAGTTTGCTTCACAGTTTCTTAAACATAGTCCCCAGAACCTCATTTGCTGATTGGGATCCCTATTTAGCGGTATGATGAAAGATACAAGATCTTGAAGTTTTGCAGGAATGGTCAATATCATATTTAGAGAACAGGAACCCACTAGTATACGCAAAAAGGCTGTAGGTCAATATCTCCCAAGTTGGAGGTTGGGCCAAAGTGTGCCTGAGGAAAGTCACCATCTCTGTTCTTGCTCTGGTTCAGGACAGTGGGAGCATCTTAGAAGTACAGGTCTGCAGATTCAGTTGGCAAGCAGCCTGTAATTCAAGCCTCTCTTCTCTGTTCCCATGTCTTTCAGCTCATCTGGGGGATGGCATCAACGAGTGCCCTTACCCTCAGTGTCTCATAATCTGATGAGTAGGACCACAGGATGGAGTAATAGAGCTGCTGGGAGTGAGCGGGAAAGGAAAAATTTGCAAAATAAATGAAAGCACGCCAGAAAAAATGGGAAGAAGAAAAAGGAAAAAAAAAACACGGGGAAAAAATGAACAGACCCAAAAGGGAGAATCAGAGTAAATGAACAGGAAAAAAAGGAAAGACTGTGGCAACTGTATGAGTGGAACAGAAGGCAACCATTCATTCACTAATCCATCCCCAATGGGTGGCTGAGACAGAAAAATTTGGAAACTACTGTAGTAGCTAATTATTGAGTATGTTTGACACTACTCATCATTTGTTCATGTATTCATATGCATGGTATCAGATTTGGTATTCATATTCTTGTTCTGAAGTTTGTTTAACTGGCAGGAATTCAACTATACCTCTTTCTCCATCTAGATTCAGTTCTAGGTGTGTAATCAAAGATTACTTTAACCTTGAAATCAACATACCAGTAGAAAGGCTATTGTAGCTCGATCATATAACGTAAGGGTGCTCATCACCCTTGCTGAGAATTTTCTTCTCCTGATTTATTTCCCCATCTCTCTCCAGCCTCTCTCTGTTCACTTGCTCGCAGTCCCTGCCTTAACCCTACCCCACCTCATCTAGAGTCTATCTTAGCAGCATTATTCAACTAAACACCTCTGAGCTAGAAGAATTCTCCTCTGGCTTACACTGGAAATTTGAGGTTCAAGAGTGTGATTTTGATTAAATTACACCTTCAGAGAAGGTGAATTACAGCAAAGTAATTTTCCAATTTGTAGGCACAAATGACACTATGGAACACCAAATAAGATGTCTAAATTTTGTCATTTGTAGGTATCACAATTAGGTACAAAATTGTGACCCAGTTTGAGCTCTGACAATTGGGATTTTCACTAGTGTCATAAAATCTGACATGTGGGGCCATCACCCCTGGTTCCATATTGATTTATGTTGTAATTAGCCTTCCATTATTTGTTCTGTATTTAGCATTTAGTAATTTTGGGAAGGATATTTGTTCTTCATATATAACAAGTTGTCAAAACCGTCCCTGGTTTAAATCTAAAATTCATCTCAGCTTTAACTGTAGAACCACGACTGCTTCTTCTGTGATCCCTGTTTTTACAATCTTCTCGCACTCTCCAACGTCGTCAGTATAATTCTTTGAAGTATTCATTTGAATCTACAGGTGAAGTTTGTGTAGTTACTTTTCTAGATCAAGTTATGGTGCCATAATTAAGAGTTAGTTATAAGTTAATATTTAATAAGATTGATTCAGTGAAAAACCTTAATTTTATACATTTGTGCAATTGTTTTTATAAATAATGTTTCACGGCAGTTTTTTGTTGGAATTTTAGCCAATTTAAAGTTAATCAAGACTTTTGTTTTGAAATCCATTTAAAAAAATTATCTTTTCATCCTGTAACTCAGCCCCAGTTCAATACTCTCTCTTATTAATGTTAGAAAAACTGCTTGAGGTATGGGTTTTGAGGAGAGACTGGGAAATCTGAAGTTCAATTTAAAATATCTTGCGTAGCCTTTTGCTATTTTCTATTAGAATTTTCTATTAGAATAGATTTCGTATTTGATTCCATTAATCCATAGCAAAGGGTACTTTTTGTTTCTTGGTATTGTTTGTATACCAGGGTGCTTTCTATGGGAAATAATTCATGATCACAAATGAAAAATTACTACTTTATTTTATATGGTAATTAAGAGGAGGGAGATGAACAAAGTTGCAAAAGAATAACCTAATATTTTCAAGAAAAACAAGGCATAATTTAAGACATATTGGACTTGGATGTAATTTAATTTTCATGAAGTATGAAAAACATGTTTAAAAGAAAAATCCTATGCAATTTCAGAGATTCTGGTTTTGAAAAGCAGATTACTGGGATTCTTTAATTTCTCTTGTGACTTAGTTCTAATGTTTTCTCTGTATATTTTTTTTTAATAGAATGATATGACAACTGCTCGGCTACAGTGGGGAGAAATTCTTATGCCATTGCTTAAAAAATATAAACTAAACATAACATGGGGTGATCAAGATCTGTTGAATATTATGTTTTTTCATAATCCAGGTATGTCATTTTCTCTGTTTAACTTTGATATTGTTTCACACTACAACTGTAAGATATTAATCTTGCATGTAGTTTCTAAATGCAGAAAATGTTGCCCTTTTTCAGAATTTTCAATGGATATGTTCCAGATAGCATTTTGTTTATTCCTTTTAAAAAATGTTCTTTATGTTGATTTTGAGAGATCATTTAGTCCAAAATAGATTTAAGTTGTATTGATGCCACCTAATTATTTTAAATATAATTGTATACAAATATTTTAACACAATCTCTGCAAGATGTTCTTACCAAGAAAAACTATTGATTACATTTTTGTTCTTTCCCGAAGAGTTTTGTTGTGAACTGTGTACTGTGTATTTTTCTGAACAGAGAGCCTTTTTGTCTTTCCCTGTCAATGGAATTATCGTCCTGACCACTGCATTTATGGAAGCAATTGTAAGGAAGCTGAAGAAAAAGGAATATTTATTCTTCATGGAAACAGAGGTGTTTACCATGATGATAAACAACCAACTTTTAGGGCTATATATGAAGCAATAAAAGAAGTAAGTAACTGTATAAACTACAATCATCCATAACTTGTGTAGAATTATTTATAAAATGTATCATCTGTTAAAGTTTAACATGTTTAGGACATGGGCACTTTTTCTTGTATTATAATAATACGTCACCTTTATCAGTTCTAGATAATTAATACAGTAACACTTTTTAAATGATTTGCAATTCAGCTTGACTTCAAGTTTGGTTTTATGACAAAATAGAAACAGAATTGTTCATTGTACTTTGAAACTAACATTTTAGGTTATTCAAGGATTATGATCAGTTTGGAATCTGACATATTCTGTAACTGCAGTATATTTATTAAAAGACCTTATGCTGAGTCTTATAACAGTTAAACACAAATATGTAAAGAACCATATAATATTTATTTGTATTAGGATAGTTCCCTCAAACCAACAGAGATTGGGATTCCATTGTGCTAAGCATTATACAAACCGAGTAGGAGACATTCCCTGCCCCAAAGACCTTACAATGTTCATAGTACCATACAATTGTTAAAATTTTATTGTAGGCATACTTTGCACACTGGAAAACAAATATTTTTGTATCATATTGTGATCTGTTTTGTATGCTAGGCACATTAATATGTAGTTATCACTTTAAATGCATGCAAGTTTCTCTTCTAAGCACAGTGGATTCTTTTTTCTTCTGCAAATAAGGCTTCCAATAAAGTATTTATCACTACACCAGTATATTCACTGAAGAGCTGTAAAAAGTAGCGTTGATACACATTTTAATGCAACACAGTATCTTGTATATGACCTTCGAAAATCAGTAGTATATTTTAATGGAGCTTTATTGCAGGTTGTCATATGGATATAAAAATGAAGAAAAGTACTTTCGGGGGTCTGAAAATACACTGCATAGAAAGAAAATTTGTTCCCATAAAAATAAGATTCTTTGTTTCCTTTGAGCATTGTCAAAAAGAAAAAAAAGTATCTCCTTTTTATTTATGACACCATTTGGTTTATGAATATTCCACAAAAAGTATATAAAACAATGCTGATCTGATGGTTTAAGATTAGCAAAATTATTCTACTATGAAATGTTGGTTTTGCAAATAATTTGTTTCATATCTCTTATGAAAAAATATAACACAATTAATGATTGTATTTTTACTTTATGTTCATGTTAAACACAATATATGCTTGACATTCATTCAATTTAATGAAATGGTTCTGTCTTTATTGGTACTATAGATTATCCGTCGTGCTGTTGATTCACTGTAACTCAATAAGAATTGTAATTTTTAGAAGTGCATTTAGACTGGGATAATTGTACATTTTTTAAGCCAAAGCTGAGATGCAGTAGGCATGTGATCATGTGAACAACGCATGAATTATGTTAGATCTTTAAAGCTTATTTTGAATTTGCTTGTATGGCTTAGTATGTTGATTTTGTATTTTGTCTAAGCAATATTTGAGTGATGATTTTTTCATATTGTATTCAAAACAAGCTGAGCAAAGTTTTTACTAGCCTTAGAGCATCAAGTAACCATATTTATGGAGTTACTTTTGTGTTTCACAATAATGATGGAAGGCATTTTCATAACACTCTTGCTTCTTTGAAAAAAAAGGAATATTGTTCTTACACATGACCTTAATGTCACTTCTCATTTTTTTCCCCTCTAGTATTCCTTTGGTGATGACCTGGTTAATTTCCTGTTACAGCCCCTAGAACTGGAACTGCAGAAGACAATGCATACATACTGTGGAAGAATATACAAAGTGTTCATAAAGCAGCTAACAAAAAGCATAAGAGATATTTATGATAGAAGATCAAAGGGAAGTTGATTCTTACTACAAACTCACAAAACTATTGAATTCAAACAAAGACGGAATATATAAAATGTATGAAGGATGTTCATGCAAGAAATATAATATTGCTTGAATCACCTATTCCTAGTGTGCCTTGGTAAATGTTTACCAGTGTAGATAAAATGAAGAAACTGCTCATATTATGAAGAATACAAACATTTTCCTGCAAAGAAGATATTTTTGATCTTTTAATCACTGCTAATTTTCATTCCAGTTCTAGTGAATATGGGAGTTACTGGCTGTTCTAGTCGGTTTTTTTATTCTGCATAATTCAGTTGTCTGTCATACTCAAATGGGTAAAACAGAAATGAAGATAGATCTATTGGTAGAATGTACCTCATACATTATCTATGATTCTGCTAAACTGTGAATGTAGCAATAATTGAGTCAGCACTAACCTCACTTTTTAAAAGTGTGAGAACAAAGTTGTTTACAAGGGCAGAAGTTATTCTGTTTTCAAAGAAATGTGATGTAACCATTGACAATCTGTATGTGCCTTTAGACGTGTTCATCTCCTACATGTTAAAATATTGTTTTGACAATCATGTTTCATATTTTAGATGTAAACTGCACATTATAAACAAGATTTTCAAAGCAATTAATCACTAGTGTAAGAGGAACTAGTTTCCCATCTGTAGTTACTGATATCTTGTTGTGATACAACCTCATAACAGATGCTGTGTTCAGCCATCTTGCCAAAATATTCCAGCTGAATTTTTTACAAAGATACAATATGAAATTTTTTTTTTAAATAGTTTTTATCACTTTTAATGATACTTTTTTGCAACATCACTGAGCTTTCTGGAAGCAGAAATATATAATGGAATGTTGCCTCTATTATATTTAATTACTAAGAATGATTGCATGATATGTTAGAGAGCTGTGAGTGGGGCTCTTAATTGTTCACCAAAATGCATATAGGACATGTTTCCTATGAGAACTATTAATCATGAGGAAATATTACCACTTCACCTCATAACACCCCCCGCCCCCCCTAGATTTTCATATGTGCTTAATAACAACGCTTAAAAATCTTGGACAGATCCTCAGATGAATGGTTCCATTGACGCCAATAGAGCTATGCTGATTTACAAGAGTATTAGGCCCCTGTGTTTTTGTTTATAGGAAACCTGTTCCATTGTTTTCAGGATATAAATTATTTCCTTTTGAAAAACGAAACACAATAAGAAATCTATTGGTTCTAATAGTAATAAAATATTCTTCTTCGAGTGATTGTTCACGTCCATTCCAATTAGGTGTGCTCATGCCGCGTGCACGGATATCAGAGACTTTTCCCTTAGCAGCTCCTATCAGAATGGCGGGGGAGCCCCCTAGAGTGGTGCCCTTATGGCAGTGTATATATTACCCTGCCAGCCCGACCCCCCTTCAGTTCTGTCTTACCGTCCATGGAGGCGTTGGAACGTTCTCTCTCTCTCTCGCTTGCAAGTGATCCCTTAGCCTTTCAATCTTCTAGCTAGAGTTGTTCTTAAATAGTTATCAGTTAGTTAAATACCATTGTATTCAGGTGTCTGGAAGCTAGTTCCAGCCTTGGACTGCAGGGAATGCCGCAAGCCCAGGGTTTCAAAGCTTGCGTCACGTGCCACAAGTCTATGCCTAACAGCGACCCCCATGACTCCTGTCTCCGGTGTCTGGGAGTGTCTCATCAGGCAGAGTGCTGCAAAATCTGCAAGGCCTTCAAGCCACGCACTAACAAAGAAAGAGACTTTTGCCTTAAGCAGTTGCTCATGGAGGCCGCTTTACAACCACCGGTCCCTGACCGACTGGCACCGGCCCCAGCTTCCTCGTTGCGAAGTGCCCCGGGATCCATGCGTGACCCGGCACTGCCCAGGCACCGTAAATCGCCGGCACCGAGATGGGACGACCAACCTTGGCGCTGGTCGAACTCTCCGGCACCAACTAAGCGTCACAAGAAAGGAGAAAGAGGGCACTCTCCTCAAAGAGCTACTAAGCTGCTCAAAGAAGCTCCTGGCACGCAAAGACAGATTGCGGGCCTGAGCCAAGAACTGGCACTGTCGACTCCGATGCCACTGGACCTCGTTGAGTCCAGTACCCAGCAGATTCAGTGTCGACGAATGTCTGGAGGAGGTCCTTGAACACCCCTCCACACCCGACACTTTAGAGGCAGCGAAAGACTTCATTGAGTTGTCGGTGCCAAACCCCCTCCCGTGCAGGGAGAAGCCTCCGGCTCCATCCAAGAGGGTGCTGTCCAGAGGGAAGCTGGCAATGGTGCGCCGTTCAAGGTCACCGTCTTGGCACCGCTCCTGTTCAAGCTCGGCATCCTGCTATTCCCCGGCACCTGCGACCCAGTGTGAGGTTACGGCACCGGAGGCGAACCTGCCCGCGGCGACTGCACACCGGTCCACAATGCCATTGGTCGCCCGGCACCAGAGTACGGCACCGACAACCTCACCAGCAGCGAGTTAGAGGCACCAGTCCCGGTCCCGAGACTCCCGGTACCATTCGCGGTCCCGGTCAGCCAGGCACTGCTCCCCGACCGCTCAACATTCAGTACCGCTCTGGTCCTCTCCGTCGGCATCCTCCGGCTCCAAGGCCGACTCCGGTCGCTCTAGCTATAGCAGACATTGAACCGTAGCCAGCAGAGAATCCCAATCAGCGTAGCAGCCACAATGACTTCCTCCGGGTCAGTGGCCCTTCTGGACCCCATGGGCCTACCACCAGCAGCAGGGCATCACCTCCAGAGCCTCTAGGTCCGGGCAATCTATGCGCCGCCATTCCAGGTTGCCACATAGGCACGCATCAAGGACAAGGGAGGCCACTCTCTCCAGGCCACCCCCGGACCCCGAAGAGCAACCAGCACTTCCAGGCCCAATGCCCGAGCCGGTGCCAAGCACTGTGACACCTTGAGAGGTGTCAGCCCCACCAGGCCCTAAAGTGTCCCAGGCATATGGGGACACACAGGAGGGTCTAGATGAGGGCAACCGGCAGCACCTCACTTCCTCCTCTTCACCAGACGAGGCGGTGGCGGGCACATCAGTCTCAGGACTGCCACCAATCGACCACAGGGCTCACCAGGAGCTACTCCGCAGGATCGCCCTCAATATGGGCCTCCAGGCGGAAGAAACGGTCGAGCAGGAGGATCCGATGGTGGACATCCTGACGCCCGAGGGTCCCTCCAGAGTCGCGCTCACTCTCATAAAGACCATACAGACGAATTACAACACTATATGGCAGACCCCGGCCTCCATCACGCCGATGGCTAGGGGGGTAGAAAGGAAATACTTCGCCCCTTCCAAGGGCTACGAGTTCCTGTTCTGCCATCCAACTCCCTGTTCCCTAGTCGTTTCAGCAGTCAATGAGAAGGAACGACAGGGCCAGCAAGCCTTGGCTCCAAAAGCCAAGGAGGCCAAGCATTTGGACCTCTTAGGTAGAAAGGTCTACTCCTCCGGAGGCCTCCAGCTATGCATAGCCAACCAGCAGGCGATCCTTAATAGACATAACTTCAACTCTTGGACGGCCGTGTCCAAGTTTAAGGATTGCCTGCCCCAGGACACTCACTCTGAGTTTGCGGCATTAATCAAGGAAGGAAAGGCAGTGGCTAAGACTTCGCTACAAGCCTCCCTCTATTCAGCTGATTCTGCGACCAGAACCATTGCCTCAGGAGTAGTCATGCGACGCTCAGTGTGGCTCCAGGCATCGGGTCTCCCTCCAGAGGTCCAGAATACACTCCAAGACCTTCCTTCGAGGGTTCAGGCCTTTTCTTGGAGCAAACAGACTCCAGGCTGCACAGCCTTAAGGATTCTAGGACCACCCTGAAATCGCTAGGGATGCATATGCTGGCAACCCAGAGAAAGCCCTTCAGGCCTCAGCCTCCGCAGCAGAGGCAGTATCAACCCTGCCCCAGGTAGGAGCCGTATCGCAGGCGGGGCAGAAATAACAGGCATAGACAGCAGAAGAATGTGCCTAACCAAGGCCAGAATAAACCCCAGCCCGGAATCAAGCTAGGATTTGAAGGCGTTCCCGAGGACAGTGTACTAACCCAGTTCCCGGATCCATCCCCACGGTTTTTAAACCAGCTATCCCACTTCTACCGTGCGTAGTCCCATATAACATCGGCAAGGAGGGTGTCTGAGCTGAGAGCCCTCACCTCAGAACCACCTTACACGGTGTTTCATAAGGACAAGGTGCAGCTTAGACCACACCCCAAATTTCTCCCCAAGGATCTCCCAATTCCACATGGGTCAGGACATTTGCTTACCAGTGTTCTTTCCAAAACCCCACACAAGCCCAAGACACAGCAGACTATACACGCTGGATGTCCGGAAAGCCTTGGAGTTCTACATAGAGCGCACAAAATCTTTTTGCAAGTCAACCCAATTGTTCGTCGCCATAGCCGACCGAATGAAGGGCCTTCCTGTCTCTGTGCAACGCATATCGTCCTGGATCACAGACTGCATTCACAAGTGCTATGAGCTGGCCAAGGTCCCAGCCCCAGCGATTACAGCCCATTCAACCAGAGCTCAGGCATCTTCAACAGCCTTTTTGGCTCAGTTCCCTATCCAGGAGATCTGTAAAGCAGCCACCTGGTCTTCAGTGCACACGTTTACAGCTCACTATGCTGTTAACCAACAGGCCAGAGATGATGCGGCGGTTGGCAGAGCTGTTCTTCAGTCAATCGTTCCATGACTCCTACCCTCCTCCAATGGTAAGCTTGGAAGTCACCTAATTGGAATGGACGTGAACAATCACTCGAAGAAGAAAAGATGGTTACTTTCGTAACTGTTGTTCTTTGAGATGTGTTGTTCACGTCCATTACAATACCCACCCCCCTTCCCCTCTGTCAGAGTCAACGGCAAGAAGGAACCAAAGGGGGGTCGGGCCGGCAGGGTAATATATACATCTCCATAAGGGCGCCACTCTAGGGGGCTCCCCTGCCGTACTGACGGGAGCTGCTCAGGGAAAAAGTTTCCAATGTCCGTGCATGCGACGCGCGCACACCTAATTGTAATGGACATGAACAACATATCTCAAAGAACAACAGTTACGAGAGGTAACTAACTGTCTTTTATATCTTAATGGCATGAAGGCTGTTTTAGGTAATACTTGAGCTGAATTTAGATAGTTCAAATCGGAATGAAGTAATTATATGGTGCTTTTTCTGGGATTTCCTTTGTAATCTGAGCTTGAAAGATCCCACCACTGTCAGTCATCCCCATCTTCCATGAGGCTCCATATAGTGGCCATCTTTCTGTCTGAGGATGACTGGCTCTTATGTCTGTCAGATCCAGCTGGATCTAAGGAGTCGCTGGGCAACACAAAAGCACACCCTCTATTGTGAGCAGTGCTTCTGTTGTACTCCCAGCCCCTGCTGGCCCAGGGAGCAAGAGACTGGATGGGAAGTAGAAGCCAGAATCTCTTGCATGTTGTGCAGTGCACAACCACAAGTCTTATCAGATAAATCTGGAGCTGTTTTTAATAGGGATAATACATTGGAAACTGTTTATGGGTTTTGATTATAGTTATAGCACATAAATTCAGATGCCAGAAGCTAATCTGCCCCGACTTCACTCACAGTGCATTTTTTGTGCATACACATGTTGCATATCAAATAAAAAGTATTAGTGAGCCTGATAAATCATGTTAATTCTACTTAACCATCTATTGGAAGTCACCAAATGATCACCACACCGTATATTATTTTTAGAATAATGTGGAAATCAAATAATTCTCTTAATGTTTGTGTATTTACTTATATTTTGCACACTAAAACACCATAGAAAATTTACTTTACTATTGAAACTAGTTCATACTTATGGTTTCCATACTTACAAAGTGAAAGATGTTTATCTCTTTAAAAACTCTTTCTAGATTTAAAATCTATATGACTGTGAATGCAATTGTAAAGTTGAGTGACTTGCAGCATGCAATGCATTATTTTTTTACATAAACTTTTGTTTTGCATCAGTTTTTGTCTTCAATTATTTACTTCTATTAATAGTACTGTGTGATTATGTTTACAAACACTTTCCTTTGTAACAACCTGCTTTTGCACATTTATAACTTTTTGAAATATTCACTCTTGGGACTGATGTTTCATGATTGATCTTTATACAGATGTTGGGTGTTTGTTTTTTTTGAAAGTTTTGGTGAATCCTTTGAGCCATTTTTTAAACAAAATGATGGAGTGCAAAAAGCAGCAGTAACTTTTTCATTTAAAATAATCCACTTGTACTCTTTTTGAACAGAACTGAAACAAAAATGTCTGAATTTGAAAGTTAAAGCTTGTCATAGAATAGACAGTCTACAGTGAGTTGTGCTTTAATTAAACAGATTTTGCTTTAACGTTTTTGAAAATTGCATTCTGTGCAATAGACTTTAACACTGTATAAACTTAAGACAACCTCAGTGAACTTCTGGGCTTCTTGGAAAGTGTAAACTTCTCAAAAGTGGTTAAAAGGGCGCATGTGCTGCTAGTGAACCTTCCCAGTGTCTGATTAGCCTTCCAGCATAATTGTCTGTCTCCTAAATTGTTTGGGATTTTTTTCAGTTTCAAGTTCTCTAGGGTCTACGAATCATAAAATTTTCTACTTGCAAAAAACAAACCTAACTTACAAAACAGACATCCTGGGGGACAATAAGGAGAATGAAAGGGTGGTCATGTGATGTGAGGATCTTGCACTTCCTTAAGAATTTCTCAAACTGCATGTTGGTAAGGTTATATGCATAGAGGTGTAGAAATATGTATTTAGCCTGAAACTTGGCTAACTTGTGCTTTCTAATTTTAGAAGTGTGCTGTTTACTACTGACATTGACAGGTGCCGTTTGCCTGATTTGCCTATAATTATAAAACTAGAGACTTCCCCTTTTTCCTATTAAAAAAAAAAAATCTAAGAAATTAAATGAAACCTGCACTTAGGATGGAAGAATCTCATGCACTGCTAAAGACTAGGGACCGAGTGGCTAGGCAGCAGTTCTGCAGAAAAGGACCTAGGGGTTACAGTGGACGAGAAGCTGGATATGAGTCAACAGTGTGCCCTTGTTGCCAAGAAGGCTAACGGCATTTTGTGCTGTATAAGTAGGGAGCATTGCCAGCAATCAAGGGATGTGATCATTCCCCTCTATTTTGCATTAGTGAGGCCTCATCTGGAGTACTGTGTCCAGTTTTGGGCCCCACACTACAAGAAGGATGTGGAAAAAATTGGAAAGAGTCCAGCGGAGGGCAACAAAAATGATTAGGGGGCTGGAGCACATGACTTATGAGGAGAGGCTGAGGGAACTGAGATTGTTTAGTCTGCAGAAGAGAAGAATGAGAGGGGATTTGATAGTTGCTTTCAGCTACCTGAAAGGGGGTTCCAAAGAGGATGGATCTAGACTGTTCTCAGTGGTACCAGATGACAGAACAAGGAGTAACGGTCTCAAGTTGCAGTGGGGGAGGTTTAGGTTGGATATTAGGAAAAACTTTTTCACTAGGAGGGTGGTGAAGCACTGGAATGGGTTACCTAGGGAGGTGGTGGAATCTCCTTCCTTAGAGGTTTTTAAAGTCAGGCTTGATGAAGCCCTGGCTGGGATGATTTATTTGGGGATTGGTCCTGCTTTGAGCAGGGGGTTGGACTAGATGACCTCCTGAGGTCCCTTCCAACCCTGATATTCTATGATTCTATGATCTTTTGGATGAGTAACCACTTGTGAAAAGGGACTTGAAAGGCGATGGGTAGCTAGAGTGTGGAACTCGATTGTATGAGAGATATTATGACCACTTGTCTGATGGTATGATGTTCCAAGAGTGACAATAAATGAAGAGGCGGTTTCCAAATGATGCATGGGTATAAGATGAAGGAGCAATAGCCGTAAGAATGATCACTTTGCAGTTCTTAACAACTTATCAAAAAAGTTGCTTATTTGAAGATGCTAACTGCAAGTACACTGTATGACAGTCAGAGGGTCTTCCCCTCTGCGGCTGCTACCTCTTTTTAGGAGACTCCTATGGTCTCTGATGATAAAACCCCATCTGAAGTGGTCTCTGACCTGAGTGAGACTAGGGTTTGGCATACTTTGTCTTTAGAACAAGTATATATACTCCCAAGAAGAGCACTACAGCCCAGAAAATCTTCAAGTGCATTGAGAGCTTCATCTATTTTTTCACTAAACAGGTTGGGGCACTGAAACGGCAAGTCTTCCATGACAGATAGAACCTCTCCTGGTATGCTTGATGTTTGTAACCAGGAAGAGTGTCTCATGACAACTGACGTAGCCATGGATCATGATGCCATATTTCCAGCATCAAGCACCACTTGGAGAGAAGTTCTGGCTGCCAACTGCCCCTTTATTATAAGTGACAAACTGTTCTGAGTTCCTGTGGAATTTTACCAATAAATTCCGTAAACTTGTTATAGTTCACGTAATCATAATGTGTCAGAAGTGCTCGATAATTGGGTACCTCCAGCATTAGTGAAATCCTAGCATTATTCTCCCTTGCCTTTACCAAGGAAGTAGTACAAGGCTTCTAGACAGACACCTGCCAGGGAAAGATTTCCAGCCTCTTAAGTTTGGTAAGAGGATTGAGAAGGAGTCAAGTAGAGTATGCCTCAAACCAAAGCACTCGTCCAAATTGGTGCCTAAGTTGGCACAGTCAGATGGTCTCAGCTACAGAGGAGCCCCCTCCCAAGGAACTCAAGACAACAAGTCAGGAGCAACACCACATCCAGGGTGGCTTGCTCTGTGTGAAGGGCTGCCTGTATATTCCTCTGGGACCTCCCCAGTTAGAGATACTGTAGCTCTGTTATGACACAGCATTAGCAGGCCATCTGGGGTGCCTCAAGACCCTCATTTGGCCACCTGCTCCTTCTTGTGGCCCTGAATGTGCATGATAATCCACTCGTATGTTGATTCCTGTGAGACATTCACCTGCACCAAAACTCCACACTCAAAACCCCTCAGCAATCTAATGACCTCCAAGACCCTATCTAGACCCTTAGTGGCCATTACTTTTGACTTCATAGTCAAGCGCCCCATGTCTCACTGGCACACTGTAGTCTTCACTGTGGTCGACTAGTTGACAAAAATAACCCACTTTGTCCTCATTGTGCATCTGCCTTCTGCAGAAGAAATGGCCCAGCTCCTGCTGACTCATGTCATCTGTCTCCATGGACTCCCAGAATGAGTCTCAACTGATCAGGATCTGCAGTTTGTGTTAAGGTTTTAGCATGAAATCCTATGATTGTTTGCAAATCCACACCTATCACCCACAAACTGACGATTTGCTTATTTGGACTCACCAAGTGTTAAAACAATACTTATACGCTGCTTCACGAATTTCCACCAGGACAGCTGGTCAAGCCTCCTATGCCCAAGCAGAGTTTGCTTACAATAATGCTATGTCTCCACCAGGCAGTCCGTTCTATGCAAATTCTGGCGTCCACCCCAGTCTCCTTCTGGCTATACCTGTCATCTCCATCAACCCTGCAGCCGCTGATTGGGTGTGGCAGATCCATGAGGTCCAAGAAGTACTCAAGGCCAATCTGGACAAGGCCAAGGAAGACTACAAGTGGGACGCTGACTGCAGGTGCCAAGAAGGCATGGCATTCATCGTCGGGCAAAAAGTGTGGCTTTCAGCCCCAAACTTTAGCACCCATGTCATAAACTGGACCACCAACACCTTGGTCCATATTCTATTAGCCAGGTAATCAGCTCAGTGATCATGAAGCTTCAGTTACCCAGATCTCTCAAAGTACACCCAGTGTTTCATGTATCCTTGCTAAACCCCTGTATTGACAACCTTTTCACTCATGGGTTCAACCACCATCAAGGACACGATGAGTAGTAGGTCCACGAGATACTGGACCCAATAATCAGATGCAGCTCCCTCTGGTATGTCAGACTGGGAGGGCTATGTCCCAGAAGAGCAATCCCGGGAGTCTGAGTCCTCAAATTCATGCCTCTGACCTTGTAGTGGCCTTCCCTGCAGCCCATCCAGACGAACCTGGGTGGGTGCCTGGGGGGGGGGGCAGTAATTCAAGGCCCCATGGGTCTAGAACCCTGGGTGTGCAGAGCTGCCTGGCAACTGCCATCTCTGTGCTGTCACCCAGCATCAGGTGTAGCTACCTTGTACTCTACTCCCCATGACCCACTGTGGACACAGACCATGGAAAATTCCACCTCAAAGGGTCTGACAGGCAGCAGCCTCATGGCTACTGATTGGCTCTCCACTCTATATAAACCCCAGGGGTGTTCCAGGGAATAACGCAGATCTCCTTTTTGCGTTGATTCAATTGCCTGGAACCTGGAGTCCAGAAGAAAGACCCTGGCTTGAGGTGAGTCCAGTACAGGCCCTATAAAATCTGTCCTCTGGACAGGGGAGAGGAGAGGTTTTTCTGTGTTGATTAACAGTCATCAGGATAACACTGTTCTGCACTTGCTGTTTTGGACTGGCCTTTAACAAGCCAGTCATCTAGGTAGGAATAAACCTGCACTACTGATCTTCAAAGGAATGCAGCTGCTACTTCCATGACCTTTGTAAAAACCCTGGGAGTTGATGTCCAAAGAATCTCAGCTCCACATAAATATCGTAGAGCTCTGGGAAATTCAGAATGCCTGCAAGGAGTTCCTCCCATTCATAGACAGTTGTTCCACCTAGATCATGGACAATACAACTGCTATGTTCTAGTTAAATGGGCACGGGTGTAGTGAGGCAGAGTGGCCTCCCTCCAGACTGGAGAGTGAGGGATCACTATGCTCCCCCTGGTGGGTGTAGCCGAACCTGACCCCCTCGCCGGAAGTACCGGGGTGGGACAGGAAGTATAAAGGAAGGGCTCCGCAGCTCAGTTGAGCAGGAGCCAGGGAAGGAGACACCCAGGAGCTGAATCTACGCTCTGCAACACCTTGTCCCCAGAAGAGAGAGACCCAGAAGGGGAGTTGCCGTGACTACCATCCACTATGTACCTAGAGGAGCCAGAGGACCTGTGGATTCCAGAGGTATCAAATCCCGGGGAGGTAGGAAGTAGGCTAGGGGCAGCCGACTACTGTCTGACTATGTGGCTGACTGCTTCTAGGTCAGCGTGTTGTGGCGGTATCCCCGCTGACCCAGTGGCGGACCACTCCACCACTGTTAGGGCCCTGGCCTGGGACACGATGGAGTCGGGCGGGCCCGCATCCTCCTACCCCTGCCACCCCACCACTGGGGTGGTCAACTCCCCACCGTAGGCCAGGAGGCCTGTGTGAATCTACCGTCTGTCAAGCTGTGATGCTAGACTCGGTTGGTGCCGACTTCCGGAGCCCCTAGACTGTGTGAGTGCTCATCCCTACCCGAACCCTGAACTGAGTGTTTGTTGGCTGCCTTGGTCAGAAGGCTTAGGCTAATGCCTGCTCCCTGGTCTGCCCTGCCCAAAGGGTTAGAGCTCCAGTCTGTGTGTTTGCTGGGTGCCTTAGCCCACAGGCTGAGGCTAAAGCTTGCTCCCTGCTCTGCCCCGCCCAAAGGGCTAGAGCTCCAAACTATTAAGTGCTGCCAGCCCTAGATGAAGGGCTGCGAGCTAAAGACTACTCTGTTAGATGGGCCCCGACCTATAGACTACTTATGACTCGGCCCCACCAGTGCGACCCAAGCCTGAGGGTTACTGCCCAATACAAGAGGCAGAGTGGCCTCCCTCCCCATTGGAGAGTGAGGGATCACTACAGGGTGGCTCTAGTATCTCCCCTGTGCAGAGCAGCAGTGTAGCTTTGGATTTGGTGCATTCAGCACTATGTTATACTCACAGCTATCCACTTACTAGGACTACGGAGCACACTGGCAGACGATTGGAGCAGGAACTTCTCCACATACCATGAATAGGAGATAAAGGACTCAGTTATTCAAACTCTCTTCAAGAAATGGAGTCTCCCCACAGTGGACTTGTTTGCCACACGCAGTAACAGGAAATGTCCAGCTTTCTGTTCCAGAGGGGGATTCAGTCCTGGGACCATCGTCAGGTATTCAAATGTATGCAGTTCCACCAATTCTAAGGTACTTAGAAAAATCAGGCAGGATGCGGTAAAGATTATCTTAATAACTTTAGTGTGCTCCAGGCAGTTTTTCGAGTAGTGTTCCTACCTAAGGTGTCTTTCAAATGTCATAGTCAAAATACTTAGTCTGCCATGAGTGCAGGGAACTGGACTAGATGACCTCTCGAGGTCCCTTCCAGTCCTATGATTCTATGAAACCATTGATCTACCAGTTTTGTTTCTAAAACCACATAATTCTAAAAAAGTCTTCTTTTCATACTCTACATGTTAAAAGGGCTTTGGCCTTCTACCTGGAGAGGATTAAACCATTCCAGAAGTCTCCTAAAGTGTCTTTTTCCATCTAAAGGAGCCACAGTTTCTACGCAAAGGCTTTCTAGGTGGATCTCTGGGTGCATTCTTGCATGTTATAGTGCTGCCAGCATGCAACCTCCTGCTACAAGTTCAGTCAGCATCTGGGTCTTAAAGACTTTCTAGTATCCAAAATCTGCAAAGCTGCGACATGGTTTTCAGTATATACCTTCTCCACGCACTGTACCCTGGACTATGCCTCTAGATGTGCTGCGGCAGTTGACAATGCAGTTCTGTCTTTAGTTCTGGACTCCATTCTGAAGTTACCTCCTCTCTGTGGGGATGCTGCTCGGGAGTCACCTGAAGTGGAGCACTTGTAGGGACACTACTCAAAGAGGGAGAGGTTACTCACTCTGTGCTGTAACTACAAGTCTCCAAGATGTATGTCCCTATAGGTGCTCCACTACCCACTCTCCTTCCCCTCTGCTTCAGTGTTTCCCCTGTGAGGCTTTGTGGTAGAGGACAAACTGAGGGCGGTTTGCCCACACAGCCCTATATAGCCTTAGTGTGGGGCACAAGGAAGTGAAAGGCACATGCACAGGCCTAATGGACACTGCTAATGAAAATCTCTGATCAAAGTTGCGTGGGGATCACACACACCTGAAGTGGAGGACCCATAGGGTCACACGTCTCAAATATCTAGTTTCTGCACAGGGTGAGTATCCTCCCCTTCTGGTTTTCTCTGCTTGTATGTCTTGAGTTGCCCATCAATACTGCTTCTGCCAGATCCAGACCTGTTATCCCAGAACAATAGTCCAGCATCTCAACCTCTACACCCTCTATCTAACTATGTAGACTTTGTATGAATATCAAAAGTAGAAAGGGAATATTCATCTGAAGTACAGAATGTATTAATCAATAACAGAAGAGTCTCCACTAGAAAGACTTATAAAATGAAGAGAAGATTTATGGCCTGGTGCGAACAACATCACCTGATGCCTTTGGACTCTAAAATTCCTATTGATTCTGAAGCATATTCTCTCTCTTAAGAACTTGGGTGTCTCAATCAGTTCTCTCGCGGTACATTTTGCTGTATTTGTGCTCACCGTCCAGCTATAAAAGCATTCGTGGTTTCTCTCCTTTCCTCCACCCCATCCTACCACTACCAGATATCTAAAGAGAATATTGTTGGTATTTCCACCCATTAGGGAAGTGACCCCTACTTGTGATTAAAACATAGTTTTGTCAGGCCTCATGGGTCATCCTTTTTGAACTGTTCGCTATGTGTTAATAACACAACTTGAATGTGAGAACTTCCTCCCTTGTCATTATAACAATTGCAAGGAGGGTTCTTGTGGCTGACCCTCTTACATGATTACTTTTACCCAGATTAAGATGTCCCTCAAACCACTCCCCCCAGTTGACACAGCTGACCATCATTCCACATCCATTTGGCCACCGATTGGCAGCGTTCTGCAGTGCCTGGGAATGCATAACATTGAACCGATGGGTCCTGGAGATCGTTTGAACTGGGTACTCAATCCATTTTACCTCCCTATCCTCTCTACAAAACCCTTCCCCATCCTTCTTCAGGGACCTTTCTCATGAGAGTTTACTACAACAGGAGATAGATCACCTACTCCTATTAGGAGTCATGGAACTAGTATCTCAACATCTATGAGGCAAAGAGTTCTACTCTCGTTATTTCCCAATATCCAAAAAGATATGTTGGAGACACATACTGGACCTCAGAGCTCTCAACAAATTTGCCAAGGCTCAAAAATTCAAGATGGTCACCTTATCAATGATCATTCTAGCGTTGGAACAGGGAGATAGCCATTCTGAAGGCCAAGGGCCGAAAACTATTTTCATATCTCAATCCTACCTCTTCACAGACGATTTCTCAGATTCACTCTGTGACACGACCACTACCAATACAGAGTGCTCCCCTTTGAGCTATCATTGGCCCTGAGTGTATTTTCCAAGGTTCTCTCAGTGGTGGCCGCTCATTTACATTTTCAAGGGATAATGATCTATCTTTACCTGGACGATTGCCTCCTCAGAGCTCGATCTCTCTGAGAGGCTCACCAAGTCACTGAAGCTACAATTCACATGTTTACGGAACTGGGTCTACAGATTAACACCCAGAAGTCAACCATCACTCCAGTGCAATGCCTGGAATTCATAGGGGCCAACCTTGATTTGTAACAGGCCAAAGCCCTCTTACCTCATCACATGTTCCTATCCTTAGTCACACTCATAGACACTGTTCAAAACAGACCACAAATACCAGCTAGGCTCTGCCTCCAACTCTTGGAGCATATGGTAATGGTATGGTAATGCCAGGCTTCAAATGTGATGTACCCAAATGTGGTTCATCTCAGTTTACGGACCAAACAAGGATGAGCTGGACAAATCTCTGTCACCACCCACCAGGATCAGAAACTCCTTAGACTTGTGGAAGGACCCAGCCAATGTTTGCAAAGGAGTTTCTTTCTCACAAACATCTGTCATTTCTCCTCACTACCAACATAACATTCATAGAGTGGGGTGCACATCTAAACAGCCTCATAATACAAGGCAAATTGTCACCCATGGAGATATCCCTTCACATCAATCTCCTCGAGTTAAGAGCAGTCAAGAATGCCTGCGTCCATTTCCTCCCGCTGATCACAGGATCACACACAAAGATCCTAACAGACAACATAGCCTGTATGTACTACATCAATCAGCAGGTGTGGGCAGGTCACCCTGCCTATGTGCAGAAATGATGAGGCTATGGAATTGGTGTATCTCCCACAACATTACAGTGTCCACAGCTTACCTCCCGGGCACACAAAACTCTATAACAAACAGTCTCAGTCACACATTCCCACACAACCATGAGTCAGAGATACACCTCACAGTGCATCATAACCTATTCAGACAATGGGGGACAATGTCCACAGATCTCTTCACCACTCACCTGAACAAGAAATTTCCATGCTGCTGCTCCAGAGCAGAGATGGAACAACACTCCCTGGGCGGCGATGCTTTCCTCCTCCCCTGGGACAAGGACCCTCTCTATGCCTTTCCTCCATTTCCCCTACTGTCGAAGGTCCTGCTGAAAATAAAAAGGGATAGAGCTCACGTCATTCTAATTGCTCCTACTTGACCAAGACAGATCTGGTACCCTTACCTTGCACAGCTCGTGATGTGCCCACCGATCCCTCTCCTGGCCATCCCACACCACCTCTCGCAGAACAGAGGATGTACCCTACATCCCAACTTGGGGATTCTCCTCCTCAACGCATGGCTTCTGCTTGGTTCTAACACCTGTTCAAGGGAAGAACAAAAGGTACTACTACACAGTAGGAAGTCCTCAACACGATGTGCTTACCTGCAAAAATAGTCCAGGTTTCAGATTTGGTGCACATCCCAGTGGATCTCCCCAATATCTGCAACTCTTCCGCATATCCTAGACTATTCTTTGACCCTAAAACGGTTGGGACTATCTGTAAGCTCTCTGAGGGTTCACCTAGCTAGTGGCTATAACAGCTTTCCACCAACCTGCAGAAGGGTACTCAGTGCTGAGACACCCAACTACTAAAAGATTCCTCAAGGGTATAGTAAACCTTTTCTCAATCTCTACTTCCTACCCCCACATGGAACGTAAATCTGGTACTGAAAGGACTGACTAGGCCCACCTTCGAACCCATGGCCATCTGTTCGCTGGCGCACCTATCAGTGAAAACAGCCTTCCTGACAGCAATTACCTCGGCCAGGAGAACAGGAGAGAGAGCGGCGCATCCCCCCTACACTGTATTTTTTCCAGACAAGGTTATGCTCAGGCTGTATCCAAAATTCATCCCTAAGGTAACCTTTCCATTTCACATGAATCAGTTGATTCACCTTCCAATCTTCTACTCCAAGCCTCACCAAGAAGGCTATATTACATACCCTGGATGTCAGGAGAGCCCTGGCCTTCTACCTGGACAGGACAAAGGCCTTCAGGATGTCCCCTAGACTTTTCATCTCCATTGCGGAAAGATCCAAGGGCTCAGCAATATCACCCCAAAGGCTTTCCAAGTGGGTCCCAAATTGCATCAGACAATGTTACCAAGTTCTCAGCATGATCCCTCCAGACTCAATTCGTACACATGCCACAAGGTCAATCTCTTCTTCTGTCGCCTTCTTCAAGAATGTCCCTATCTCAGAGATCTGTAGAGTGGCAACAGTCCACACTTTCACAGAACACTATGTGATCACTGGGGATTCCGCCTCCGATGCCATCTTCGGCTCCACAGTACTGTCATCTGTAACTGACCCGACTCTGAAGTCCCTGCCCTCCAGAAGGGTTACTGCTCGGGAGTCACCTACAGTAGTGCACCCATAGGGAAACTACTTGAAGACGAAGTTACTCACCTTGTGCAGTAATGATGGCTCTTCAAGATGTGTCCCCCTCTTGATGCTCCACAACCCACCCTCCTCCCCTCTACTTCTGACTTCTTGTCTATAACTCTGTGGTAGAGGAACTAAGGGGGGTTAGCCTGCGTGCTCTAGCTAGCCTCGTGGCACAGCATGAGGAGAGACCGCACATGTGTGGGCTTAATGGACACTGCTACTGAAGTTCTCCAGTCAGCAGCGCAGGGACGCAAGTGCAGCTACAGTAGAGCACCTATAGGGGGACACATCTCGGAAAACCATCATTACTGTACAAGGTGAGTAACTACTTCTTTGTGTGAAAGTTAATTCCATGTTTATAATACGGGTCATGAACTGTTTTTTCCATTTGAATGATGTATATTTAGAGCAGTCTGTGCATAGCTTTAACTTTTTGATGAAGAGTATTGGTGATTCTAAGTTTGTTCCTTTTTGTAATCTCCATCCTGGAAGGCAGGTAAATAGGTTCCTTACCACGACAGTATAAAAAGGAATGGGTCATTTTTACCTTTTAAAACTGAGTTTGAAATTAGGCCCATTTACTTGGAACACCACCTAAAATCAGTGCCTAGTGGTGCATGCACACATGCTAAAATTGAGCATACATCAGAAATTGCAGCCCAACCATCCCGTTTCCTGCCATTGTATATGAGGAGTTGGAGAATTGCCTGTATTTTCTCCCCTCTTTTAGAAAGTTTCCTTTGCTTGTTATTTTTTTAATCATGGTGGTAAAATGTTTTTTTTCCTCTATATTTTAATGGCAGTTATATTCATTCTGCACCACTGATGCAGTTGTGCCATTCCAGTAAGCCAAGGTAGAGCAAACCCACCCAGTGATTGCAATTTTGTCCTTGCTAGAGCTGTTTTCATAGTGTTTGTTCTAGCTGCAATTAATTAAATGCAGTCTTGTATTAAGTATGGCTCCGGTTGTGGTAATGTCTGGAACAATCCAGTTGGCTTATTCACAAATGTTCGATGAGGGAGAGTTCCTGGAGAAGGTGTTTTGTGTGGCTTTTAACCCTCTAGCCTTCCTTCAGTGGGAAGGGACTTTCTCATCCCAAGTTTGTCAGTTTATTCTGTGCTGAGGGCTGTGAAGGGATTCACCTTTCTCTTCAAAGAAATCTAATCAGTATGTCTGATCCAAGGAACCTTTCAATTCCAGTGAATTGTTGAATTAGTGAGTTTCAAAGAGCAGAGATATTGAACAGCAGTTAAGGATTACAGGGAATTGTCTGCTATACTATTTATGTAGCACACAAGTGGTAGGCACTTCGCAGATATATAGGAAGAGAGAACTCTGCTCTAAAACCTCACATTCTAAGTAGACAACTGACAGTCAAATGGTGGATGAGGCAGCATAAACAGGATAAAATGCAACATACGATTTTAATTTCTGATTTTATTTTTTAATTTTCATCACTTTTCCTCTGTCAGCCCTCTTTGCGTGCATGGAGCACTCCTCTCTTACTGTTTTGACAATCACTGCCAACTCCAGTCATCGTCCCTTCCCGTCATGACTCCTGTGCTATTATAATAGTCACCTTGATTGATCAGTCCTTCAGCCCTCATATAGATTGCTCCAATCACAACCACATCTTCCATTCTCCTTTTATCCTGGCCTCTCCATGACAGACAGTTGTTGCTACTCTGTCTTCATCAGTGCCCATGTTTCACTGCCATACAACGTTGCCGGCAGAACCATTGAAGAGGTTGGTGCATGTTGCCTTGTTGATTTTTCCTTGGAGGACATCCTTGATAGAATTGAATGCGCGCCAACCAGCTTTCTGTCTTCTCAAGAGTTCGCCTTCCTGATCGTGGTCCATGTTAATTTCTTGGCCCAAATAGACGTATTGTTAAACTTCATCTATTTGTTCTCCCTTGACTGTTATTTGGGATTTTGGCAAGGCATCAGACAGCATAAATTTTATTTTAGAGCGGTTCATTTTCAGTCCAACTTAGCTGCTTTTTGTGTTGAGTTTTGCAGCATTTTCTGTAGTTTGATAGTGTTTCCGGCAATCAACATGAGATCGTCTGCAAATCTGAGGTGGTTTAACTGCTCTCCGTTGACGCTGATTCCACCCTTCCAGTTCATCCGCCTCATTACCATTTTGAGGCAGGCTGTGAAGAGTTTTGGTGAAACCGTGTCTCCTTGTTTCACACCTTCAAACACAATAGTCACAGAATTAAGACAACCAATGTGTGTTATTTGGACCCAGGAGAGAAGGAGATAGAGATACAGCTATCTGCTGTGGAGATTCTATTCTTCTTGTGGCAGCAAAACTGAAACCAACATGAAAGTGAGTCTTTGCACTGGAGGGGAGTTGCTCAAACATTTAAAGGGACAGGACATCAGATTCCTCCACCCTACTTTATATATATTTGGAAATTTATATATATATATGTATGTGTGTGTGTATTTCCAAATTATTTATTTTATTTATATATATATATATATATATATATATACATACACACACACACACACACACACCCCTCTACCCCGATATAATGCGACCCGACATAACACTAATTCGGATATAACGTGGTAAAGCAGTGCTCCGGGGGGGCGGGGCTGCGCACTTCGGTGGATCAAAGCAAGTTCGATATAACATGGTTTCACCTATAACGAGGTAAGATTTTTTTGGCTCCCGAGGACAGCGTTATATTGAGGTAGAGGTGTGTGTGTGTGTATGTATGTATATATGTGTATATATATATATATGTGTATGTGTATATATATAAAATACACACACACACACACACACACACACACACATTATTGTTTATATAGCTAACAATAAACACTATATAACCTAACTAAAAGTTGCAGCTGGACTACCACAGACTCCCAAATTGCAAGGGATTATTCTGCCCTAGAATAGCAACTCACTAACTAAGCAGTTTATAAATTCAGGTGCACCACTGGTTTTCACATTCTTCAGATAACATGGTAATGGTGGTGCAGCAGTATCTTGGGCAAAAGGAACAGTCAAGGGAAAGGAATCAACTGGATTTGGTATCAACAATTCTTCTACCAACTCCTTAAAATTATGAGTTGTAATGGAAGGAGGTTCAACTGGAGGAACAGAAAGTCATACTGGAATATCCCCAGTCTCCAGTACTTGTTCAGGCTGCAACTGGTCCATATGTAGCTTCCATAAAATACCGTTGGATAGTTTTACCATGAATGAAATAGGTCCTGTGCATTGTATAGTTTCTCCAGGTATCCATTTCAGTCCACAGCCATAGCTGTGAGTCCACAATAGCTCTCCTACTTGAACAGAACAATGACAAAGTCTCACGTTGTCAATCAACTTGCATAGGTTTGGATTTGGCTACAAGTCAGGCAATATCAGGTCACAACAAGTACACAAAGCTCGTGCCAAGAAAAGAGTTGTAGGTGACTCCTGGGTAGTAGCATGTGATGTTTTCCTGTAGACAAGCAAGAAATTGTCCAATTTCTGCTGATGGCTAAAAATACACTTGTTAGCCCTGAAAGCATGACTAACTGTACAAAGTGTTCTGCTAATCCTTTTGTAGCAGGATGGTATGGAGAAGAACATATGTGCTGAATTCCATTTGAAGCTAGGAACCTCTGAAATTCTTCTGAAAGGAATTGAGGTCCATAGGCTTACCATTACAGTTGGTGAGTGACAAACTAGCTAAACAAGGTGTGAAGATGTGCAATGGTCTTGATAGCTGTAGTAGATGTCATTCTGAAAACGTCTGGTCATTTTGAATATGCGTCATCTATGACCAAAACCACACAACTTTCTAATGTTCCAGCAAATTCCACATGCATATGTGTCCAAGGAGTCTGAGGCAATGATCAAGCATGTAATGAACTGGGCCAGGATCATTCTGAATTTGCTTACACATTGCTGCAGTAATTGCATGTACATTGTAATGCTGGGCACAAGTTGGAGAAAATAGGTCACGTAGCAGTCCATACGCCTCTGGACTCATGACTGTCAGTAAGGCTGAAGCTCTTTTTCCACCTGGAATGGTGTTGCAAGCTACAAATTGCTCAAAACATCTGCTTTGTCTCTGCAACAGTTAGGCAGTAATGGCAGAAAACTCCTTCTGTGTTCTGACCGTATTTGCCAACCTCCCCTTCTCTAGCTGGCTTGTTCCAGCTGTACCTGAAGCGAAATGTAGCAACAGTCTGCCAGCCCTGTTTCTAGATGAACTTTTTTTCCCTTTTTTTTTTTTTTTTTTTTTTTTTTTTAATAGTATCTGTTTTCTTTTTCTTGTTCAGGCAGTGGGAGCACTGGACACTCGGGGATAGAAGATCTTCATTGCTGATATCTTACATATGAACCCTGCAGTGAAGGATAGATACATGGATAGCTAACAACACAGCTGTCTGCTGTAGAGACTATTCTTTTTGTGGTAGCAAAACTGAAGCCATCAGGACAATGAGGCTTTTCACTGGGGAATAGGGCGTGCTCAAACATTGAAAGGGATAGGACATCACACGATAAGTGTCTGCATTTGTGTGATTCACCAGCTGCCTGGTCACACACAGCAGGCTCTTCTCCTTTTGCATCCCCTGCTGACAGGTGTTGCAGCCCTGCAGTGGTCTGCTGCTGCTTGCAGTTCTGCCCTCTGGCCGGGTCACACATACTCCTACACTTTCCTCGTTGGGCTTGTAGGGGAACCCAGGGCATTGGGTTCTGGTACAGAAATTCTTTAATAACCAGTCAAGGCCTGGCTACACAGAACCATCACTGACTCCCTGGACCACTTCTACCTTGCCGTGTCTTGGGCCTTTTCTGCAGTTTCTTCCTGGGTTCACAGTGTATCAGCTCTTCCCTTTCTAAGCCTCTTCCACCAGCTTACCGCAGGGTTCTTAGCACTTTCTACCACCTAGATGATTCTGCTGAAGGAGAATTCTATATTCCCCTAGCAGGTCAGGCCCTGACTCAGCAGGAGTCTTCCTGCTCCCTGCAGGCCCTTCCATGAGCACAGAGAATCTGGGTGGCCTCACTTCTTCCCAATTGTCGATCTCCTAGTTGCAGGCCTACCTTCCTTCAGGGAGGCTCTGTCTGCCAGCAGCGCAACTCAGCTCCCTGTGTGCGCTGTAGGTAAGGTCTCCAGGAAGTGTACAGATGCCACACTTCCTGAACACACTCTTCAGTCTTCGGTTTTCTATGTGACACTTCCTGCTTGGGCAGAAACAAAAAAGTCCAGGACTGGGCAGTTGCAGACCGTAGCTACACAGCAGTAGGAAGTTTTTTTTAATGCATTTCCATAGTTCTGTTCATAGCAAAGGTTTATCTTGACACTACTCTGCTTATCAGTAAGATACTATCTGGTACCAGCAGTGGAAGGCACAGCATGCTGGAAAACACAGTGAGAGGTCACATTATAATGGCTGCTACAGAGCCTGTTTAACTGCACATGACTCCTCCACTAGCCCCGAGAATCAGGGGAAATACTGAATATGCCTAGAAATGGTTAATACAGCAATTTGAGCTGTATATGAAAGTCAGAAGGGCAAATAAACTCGAGGATAAGCAAAAGATTGCTCTGCTCTTAACATTGGTGGGCAAAGAAGCCCTAGATCAGGGATTCTCAAACTGGGGGTCGGGACCCCTCAGGTGGTTGCAAAGTTATTACATGGGGGGTCGCGAGCTGTCAACCTCCACCTCAAATTCCGCTTTGCCTCCAGCATTTATAATGGTGTTAAAAATATAAAAAAGTGTTTTTTATTTATAAGGGGGGTCACACTCAGAGGCTTGCTATGTGAAGGGGGTCACCAGTAAAAAAGTTTGAGAGCCACTGCCCTAGATAGACAGATTGCATTTCATACAGATGGTGGTGGGGAAAGTGAATAATAGTAATGTAAAAATAATGAAAAGGTTTGAGGATTATGTATCCAGAAAAAAAAAAGATGAGATATGCTCAGGATGAGAACACAGAATGAAGGGGAAACAATAGAGGTGTTTGTCACATACTTAAAACTAAAAAGTCAGTCCTGTCATTATGGAATATTAAAAGACTCATTAAGGACCAGATTGTTCTGGGATGTAACAATAAGAAAATATGTGAATGGGTTACTAAGGGAGATGGATCTGACACTAGAGGGCAATACGTATACACCAAGCAGCAGAGCGCGTGCACGCACAACCAAGAGAAAGGCACAGAGCATATGACTGTAGGTACCGTAGCTTAAATCAGCAAGAGAAAAGTTCATCAAAATTAAATTAGCCAGGGATAGAAAATGGAAAGCAGGAAACAATGCCAGTGATGTGGCAACTAGCATGAGTATACGAAATGCCCAGCATTCATAAAAATATGAAGAAAGTTGAATAGGACCAACTATTATGCTAAAATGTGCAAAGAGCAGGACAATGCATGTATTGAGTGCAAAAATCAATTCCTCAATGACTAGGAAAATCTGTTCTTAAGCACAATAATGGAGGAGGCTGAAAACTCAAAGATTAGCTAATTAAAATATGCACAAATTACACAGACACTGAGGCACCAGTAAATGTCATAACCAAGTGAAGAGAGAAATGTAAGGAGTATGTAAGAAGTACGTAAAAGTGTCTGTGAAAGGCTATAATGAAGGAACAATTCTAGTTTTGGGACAATGCACACTGACATTTAAATAGAAAGGGAAAATGATAAAACAAGAGTTTGTGGTAGTACATGCAGTCAAGCAATCAGTTTTGGGCTTACACGTGTGAGAAGTGCTTGGTCTCATTAAGAGGATGTATGCCACAGAGAGACAGACAGACAACATAGAGCCAAATATGAAAGTATTAATAGCATTATATGAAGAGATATTCACAGGGGATGGGTGCCTCCCAGTAATACAGAAAATGCAGAACCTATGGTACCTGCTACATGAAAAGCTCCATAAGTCTAAAGAAAGAGGATAGAAGAAGAGCTGCAAAACATAACAGCAAATGGTGTCATTTGGCGAATGGAAGGAACTGACAGGTTGGGTTCACTTCCTAGTAATTGCAGAGAAAAAAGGAGGGGGGACTTCAGCTGAGCATGGACCCTGAAGAGTAGAACAAATACACAAAAAGAGAACATTTGTCCACAAGAAGTGAACTATTTCAGATGGCAGGATCCAAATTCTTCAGCAAATTAGATATCAACCGCATTTTGGCAGATCCTCTTGGACACAGAGCCCCCTAAATTGTACTTTCAATACACCAGTTGGCAGATACTGTTTCCTAAGACTGCTGTTTGGAATATGTTCAGTTTCAGAAGTATTTCACCATGCCATGAGCCAGATGATAGAGGGTCTAGCAGTAGTGAAAGTGTACATTGATGTAATTTGGGACAGCAAATGGAAATTGAGGATAGCTAATCTTAAAAATGTCAAACAATGGAAACAACATACTTGGAAGAGAGACTGACCTCCCAGGGAATCTTGCCCAATGAATCAAAGATTCAGGCAACTGAAAATGCTGAGGCCTGAAGATAAAAAGGGAATTCAGAGGCTGCTAGATAAGTTGAATTATGTCAGCAAGTTCATAACAAACTGTAGCTCAGCTAAGACATCTCCACAAGGTCACTGAATGGGCATGGATACCACAGCATGAAAAAGAGTTCAATGATTTAAAGTATGTTCTGACATCAGCTACAGTACTGCAATTTTTTGACCCATTGAATGGCAAACTCTCTAAGATGCCTCAAAAGGAGGGCTTGGAGCAGTATTATTACAGTGTCATGCAACTGATTGGTTGCTAATCTCATATGCAGCCACAGAGATGATACACACACAAATTGAAAAAGAGACACTGGATGTACAAGATTTCACAACTGTATGGTGGTAGCTTCAAAGCAGAAACTGATCACAAACCACTGACTGCAATACACAGAAAGGGACTTGGACAAGAACCACCCAGGATACTAGTGAATATTTTTGAAAATATGGAAGTCTGATGTGACCCTGGAGTTCCAACCTGGATGCCACTTGGTAATGACAGACCCTTTCAAGAGCATATGCTCTGACAGTACAAAGCCTGATGATCTGGAACAAGCAGTAAATATACATGTGAATGTGATAAATGTCACATGCTGTATCTCCAGGCATATGGAATGAAATGCAGACAAACAGTAAAGGTGCAATGTCGTAAGCAGTGATACAAGCAATAAAGGAGGCAGGGGGGAAATCACTTCTCACCTCCATATTCTCACTATAAAAATAACCTTTCAGTGATCTCAGGAGTGCTCTTGAGGTGGACACAGATCATGGTTTCCATAGTGATGAGAAGAGAAATATTGCAACAAATACATAAAGGCACCTGAGGATGACCAACTCAAAAAGGAGAGCCAGAGAAGTTGTAACCTGGCCACAGATAAATAGTGACATTCAAGAAAGGTGAGCAGGTGTGGAACATATAAGTATGGAGATTCCCAGCAGAAAAAAAAATGATGCCACACAAACAACTCACAGTTCCATGGGACAAAGTCAGAATTGACATGTTCAATTTGGGAAGACATGATCACCTAATTATAATAGAGTACTTTACCAATTTCCCTGAAAGTCATACTTGAAGATATCACACTAGCAACAGTATTTTGGCCCATTAAATCTGTATTTGCACATCATGGAATTCCAAGAACAGTAATAACATACAGTGGCTCACAGTTCCTGGACTTTGCTAAAATGTACAAATATCATCATGGGACAGCTAGTCCCAGATATCCTCAAATCAATGGATTAGCTGAATGTGGAGTACATACAGTGAAGAATTTTGCTCAAAAAAGAAATTGATGCAAGAAAAGATCCATGTTTAGCACTACTAAATTATAGAGTCTACACTGCTGCAATGTGGAAAGTCAGCTGCTGAACTCCTCTACAACAGATGTGTAAATACTTAATTATTAGATATGGGACAAAAACAAAAGATGACTAAGGAGTCCGATAGAAAGGGAAAGATTAGTCAGACAAAATAATACAATAAAAGAGCAAGACCTCTTCTGTTAGAAAACAAAGATTTGGTGAGAATTTGGAAAGATGGGCACTGGCCCGTCAAGGCTACAATGAACAAAAGAGTCACCTCACTCATACTCACTGATCGCAGACAAAGGCAAAATCTTAAGAAGGAATTGTAAGCATCTGCCAAGATACGTGACAAGTTTGCCAAGAGAAGTGAGGTGAGAACAGACATAAGTTGAAAAAGATTCACAAACTAACCTAATTTTGATCATGACACTGAATGCTCTGTTACAGACAAGGACTTGCCTAAAGAGGGTTTGCAATACAGTGGATTGGGAAGATTGCTGAAACGCCGTAAGAGACTGATCGAGACATATTATTGTGTTAGAGCAATCTGAAGGGCTGTTAAATCAGTTATGGTCTTTGTAAATAGTTTTTCACTTAATTGTGTTTTAGTTCAGTAAAGAAATGTAGAAAGCCTTCCTAAAAAGGGACGATGCCACACTTCCTGTACAATCAAATGTTGTCTTTGATTTCACATGACACTTTCTGCTGAGGCAGAAATCAATAAGTCCATAACAGGGCTTGTCACAGGCTGTGCAGCTACACCAAGTAATAGAGGTAACAAACTTTCATTTCTGTACATAGTTTTTGTTCGTTATAAAATTATAGTTCCTGATCTTGATGCCCGTCTGCTTGTCATAAAGATAATCCAGCCAGGCTTCGCTCACTGAGTGAAAGCTAATATCTGCTCTTTCCAGGTCAGCCTCTACTGGATTCAGCCCTTTTGACTGCCTCCTCCAGGCTTGACACATCCTACAGGTGTAGCCGAGGGAGGCTATTTGAGCCCACAGGCACTTATTAATACCTTCTTGCCCAATGTGAGGTTCGTGTCAAAAAAAATTTCAGTGTAAAACAAATAATAAATCAACCATAAGATGGCTGCTAGGCAGGAAGCAACCTGGGGCAAAGACTTCCTTTTCTGGAAGTCTTTCTTCATGATTCTACTGGCCTTATTCCTGGTGTGGGAGAGGGAGCATGGGCTCTTGCTACAGGGCGAAAAGACTGAGGAAATGACTTCTTCCCTGCCAAGAAAGGTCTTATTCTCATAGCTTCTCTTATACTTCTCTCTTATACTTCAGTAGAAGTCTATGACTTCGAGTCATAGACACTGGAGATGTAGCTTCCTCATGTTGGGTCTGAAAATGAATGTGATCTCAGTCCTCCCAACCTTGATGCTGCTGTAGCTCTTGAATCTGGTTCATGCTTTGACTGCTGTGCTTGGTTCTGATGATTTTAATCTGCTCTTATCTTCTCTTAGACACGGGAACCCACAGATGTACTGTTTTCACATGCACTTTTTCAAAATGAATCTTATGGTATTTTCTGCCACGTTTCTAATCTCCCTTATGCACCTTGTACTATTCCCTCTCCTTGTTGGCATTTGCAGTATTTTTTCAATTTAGCATTATCTGCAGCTTCCCCTATCTGCTGTTAACTCCCTCTTCTAGAAGATATTTAATAAGCCCTTGATGGTAGGAGAAATTCATTGCCACACATCTTTACTCCAGTGCCAGCTGAATGGGCAAAGTATGAGCCCAATAAGTCAGAGCTTCATAGGTGAAGCAACTGAGGAACACACACACAACTCTCTGAAAAAAAATACTAGGCTGCGTCCCAGGTTTAGTGCTACTAGAGAAATGTTTTATAATTTGTTTTCCATATTTAAGTTCACTGCTGATCCTAAATAATGCATTGGCAATCTTCTGTAAAATATTGACTGCCTCACAATTGTTTTGTAATGTTGGTAGATTGATATACACTATTTGCTCATCTTTAAAGGCTGAATAAATTTGCAGAATTAATAATGGTTGAGTTGTTTACTTCACAAAGTAAAGAGAAATCTCATTTTAAAAGCAGTTTGAAAATCTTTCTTGAAAATGCTTAATGGAGCTACATAAAAACAACTTGTCCTCTAAGACTATAATAAAATTTAAGATTCACAATACTCTGATGCGTATGATGTCTTAAGCCTATACAATTTTCAAGGTTCTCGAAGGGATATTTAATATCAGAAGGTTTTGGTTTTTTTTGAGGAATTTGCAAAGTCATCTATCTTCAGTTTTACTGACAGTTTATATACCACTGCATTAGCTTCATTGGAGAATTACCATCAAAAACTATTTGGAAATGCATCCTCCAGAATAAAACTTGGAGAACTCGTACATGTCTTTTCCCCTGTTTTTAAAGCAGATTGTATACTTATTGGCCCAAATCATCTCTAAAGGAGAGTCTGAAAGAAGATATCTCTGTGAGGATCTGCTTACAGAGACACCTTCCTCCGCCCCCAAACATTGTCCTTTCAGGGTATGGTCAAGGTTTGCCCTTCTGTGGGAAAGGCAGAAGAACATGTCACCACCTCTGGCAGATACCCTGGGATGGACAGGAAGCCCCCCACGTGGAGACTCTCTAGGGGCGTGCCCCCAGCAGTGTCCCCTGTTTCCCTGGAAAATTGACTTCAGCCAGCTGAAATACCAGGGTCTACATCTAGATACATGGACTATACAGAATATACAAAATTAGTTCTCTCATGAGTAGAGCTGTAATGATGGGTCATCTCCTCAAGCCCCTCATCCATCACAGATCCTAGATCATGTGCATAAACCTCCATGGGGAACATAGGGACGGGTGGATAGATGCTGAACTGGTGCCTGAGCCCTCATTCTATGCAGAAAGGACAAAATCCCAGTGCAGAGGCCTTCTCTATTTGCTGAGCTAAGGACCATCATCTGGCCTATTACGTTTAGCTAAATTCATTTGCATTATTATGTTAACCGGAAGAAAAATATTTTATTTGGGGGAGGGAAGTTTTCACAATGTTTTGGTTTTTGTTTCATATCCATACTAAGGAGCATCAAGTCTTCAGAAATGTTTGATATTAGAGTAGCTCCATTTTGTTTTTAGTTCAGCAAGAGCACATTTAAATTCTTAACAAAACTTCACAGCTGGGGTCTGTAGCGGGCCGGTGTGGCTCCCCTTCTCCCCTCGGAGGGTTGAGCCCCGGAGGCCAGAAGGGGCGGAGCTACAGAGCGGTGAGCCCGCCCCTCAGAGGGTCAGGCGGCGACCCGGAAGAATAAAAGCCGGCCATTCTAGCTCAGTCGGGGCCCAGCCACCACGGGGAGCAGACCTGCCTGAGGGAGCTCCTGACGGGGAAACTGCTGGAGTCCAGGGCAGCGGCCCGGACTGGCCGGAGATCCCCCTCACTCGCTACTGGGAAGACCTGCCGGAGCTTCCCCGTGCTACCTACGAGGAGGACCCACCAGGAACCTCCCCGCTACCTTGCTGTTACCCCGAGGAACCCCCGGAGCCGAATTGGCCAAAGCTTCCCCGCGCCACCGACGAGGAGGTACCACCAGGAACTTCCCCGCTACCTTGCTGTTACCCCGAGGAACCCCCGGAGCAGAATTGGCCGGACTTCCCCGAGGAACTACCAGATCTACCCCCCAGCCCGGGTTGTGAGGAACCCATGCAGTGGGAGTTCCCGGGACCGGACGCCGTGGACCAGGTAGGACCCGAGGGGGATATTGGAAGTGGCCCGGGGGCAGCCGACCTTAGTCAGGCTGCTGACCAGACGATACCCATGTCAGTGTGTTGAGGTCAGGATCCCCACTGACCGTCAGCGGTAACGACCGCTGCCTATGGCCCCGGGCCGGGACACAGTGGAGTGGGTGGGCCTGTGTCCCCCCTGCCACCCCATGCACTGGTGGCAGTTATCCCCCTCAGTTTACTGCTCAGCCCTGCTCCAAGAGGCCTGAGCCCCCTTGTACTGTTTAGTGCTCAGCCCTGCTCCAAGAGGCCTGAGCCCCCTTGTACTGTTTAGTGCTCAGCCCTGCTCCAAGAGGCCTGAGCCCCCTTGTACCGTTTAGTGCTCAGCCCTGCTCCAAGAGGCCTGAGCCCCCCCTTGTACTGTTTAGTGCTCAGCCCTGCTCCAAGAGGCCTGAGCCCTAATAGACTCTGACTCTGTTGCCTAGCCTTAAAGCGACAGGGCGGAGCCCACGTGAGACCAGCGGGCCGGTGTGGCTCCTCTTCTCCCCTCGGAGGGTTGAGCCCCGGACGCACACCCGTTTACAAGTGGCACCTGACAAGGGACCTGAACCCTTGCCCCTGTGAGAAGGGGCCGGTAAGGGGGTGGCAGATTGCCCCCTTAGCCTAGGAAATGGATATGGACCGGCTGTTCCAGCTGCTGGTGGAAAGCCAGGAACGGCAACAGGCAGCTCAGCTCCTGCAGCAGCAGCATACCGCCCAGCTGGAACAGCAGCAGCAGCGAGATGCGGCCCAGCTCCAGCAGCAGCAGCAGCAACAGGTAGCTCAGCTGGAGCAGCAACAGCAGCTGGGGAACCAGCTGCAGACTCTCCTGGGACCCGCCCCCCGCCCCGCCGACTGGCCAGCGGGGGAGGGCGCTGGGGGGGGGGGGCACGTTCGGCGGCCCCCCTGCGCCTGACCAAGATGGGCCCAGACGACGACCCCGAGGCCTTCTTGGTCACCTTTGAACGGGTGGCCCTCGTCGCGGGGTGGGCGAGAGACCAATGGGCCACTCTGTTGGCCCCTTATTTGACCGGGGCGGCCCAAGCAGCCTACCGCGGCCTGTCGACCACGGAGGCCAGAGAATACGACCGGGTGAAAGCTGCCATCCTGGACGCTTTGGATGTCAGCCCAGAGACGTTTAGACAGCGGTTCCGGCGGCACACCTACCCTGCGGGCGCCCGTCCCCGGCTGGTGGCCCAGACCTTGGAGGACTGCCGCCGGTGGCTGCTGCCAGAGGTCAGGACGGTGGAGGAGGTCACCGAGCAGGTGGTCTTAGAGCAATTTGTTCATACCCTCCCGGCCAGGGGAAGGGCCTGGGTACTCCGCCACCGGCCGACGACCTTGGCGGACGCCGTCACGCTGATGGAGGGCTTCTTGGCCGCTGAAGCCTCTATAGGGCCCACCTTCCGGCCACCTATCGCAGGGACCGAACGGCCCCGTGATGAGAGGAAGACGTCAAACCTACTCAGCCCACGAGGCCTGGGCCACAGGCCAGACGCCCGACCGGGATCCCAGACTCCGCGCTTGGAGGCAGCTCCCCGGCTGACTACCCCGGCCTTCCACCCGGGAGCTCCGAAAGCCCGTCGAAGTCCCCCCCGAAGTACTAGAGCAGGCCTCCCTCGGAGTGGGCGCCCCGAGCGTGGTCCCTGCTTTAGATGCGGGAAAGCGGGACATATACGACGAGACTGTCCCGAAATGGACTGCAGTTTCGGGCAGGTCTACGCAGGGGACGGCCGGGCCCGAATGCCAGAGGCACCCAAGCTAACAATCCCGGTGATGGTTGAGAATCAAGCCACATGGGCCCTGATTGACTCTGGGTGCGGCCAGACACTGGTTCGCCAGACTTTGGGACCCCCGGCCGACCCCCATCTGAAGCCGATCCATTTGCAGTGCATCCATGGAGACGTCCGACCCTACCCGAGCGCTTGGGCCCGGCTAACGGGGGATGGCATCACCCGGCAGGTAGTAGTCAGCTTAGCGCCCTGCCTGGCGTATCCCGTGATTCCGGGACGAGATTGGCCCGCCTTCGAGGAGGTCCTCCAGTCGACGCCGGGCTTGGCAGCCGAACCCCAGGCACCTCCGCCAGAGGCGGAGCAGGCTGCTGAGGAGGACGAAGGAGGAGACCAAGAAGCCAGTGGGTCGCCGGGAAGAACCCTCGCTAAACCCCACTTCGACACCGACTTTTGCCACGACCAGCACGCGGACCCGACGCTTAGCCGGGCCTACGAGCAACTCGCGGCCATCGACGGGTCCGTGGTGGATCCTCATCGGGTCACTCAGTGGCCCCATTTTGAACTACGCCGGGATCGGCTCTACCAGGTCGACCGGGACCCTCGCACCCGGGAACCCCAAACGCAGTTACTGGTACCCCGCTGTCATTGAAGGGCCGTGATGCAGTTGGCCCATGACGTACCCGCCGCTGGGCATCTAGGGCAGGAAAAGACCCTCGCCCGAATCCTGGCGCGGTTCTTTTGGCCCGGCATCCACTAAGAGGTGAAGCGGTATTGCAACTCCTGCCCAGAGTGTCAACTGGCCGCTCCGCCTCGGGTACCCAAGGCGCCCTTAGTCCCTATGCTGGTGGTCGAAACCCCCTTTGAACGAGTCGCCATGGACCTGATAGGCCCACTCCCCCGGAGCGGGGCCGGCTTCCAATATGTCCTCGTGGACTACGCCTCCCGTTTTCCAGAGGCTATCCCCTTGAGGAGCATCACCGCCCGGACGATTGCGGGGGAACTGGTAAATATTTTTGCCCGAGTAGGATTGCCCAAGGAAATCCTAACGGATCAGGGCACTAATTTTACGTCCCGGCTGCTCCAACAGGTCTGCAAGCTCCTGGGGGTGAAACAGCTCCGCACGTCTGTGTACCACCTGCAAACCGATGGATTGGTAGAGCGGTTTAACCGCACCCTTAAGGACATGCTGAGAAAGTTCCCCCCAGGGGAACTGTGGCACTGGGACCAGTTCCTACCACCCCTGTTGCTGGCCATCCGGGAGGTTCCCCAGGCATCGACCCAGTTCTCCCTATTTGAACTGTTGTATGGGCGAAGACCTCGCGGCCTCCTGGACTTAATGCGGGAAACGTGGGAGGAGTCGGCCTCCCCAACCCAGGGCCTTCTCCAGTACGTCCTCCAGTTACGGGAGTACCTAACTCAAGCCGGGACACTGGCCCGGGAGAATCTGAGGGCGGCTCAGGCGAGGCAGGGACGAAACTATAACCGAGAGGCCCAGGCCCGGGAATTTGCTCCCGGGGACCGGGTCCTACTGCTCTTACCATCCAGCGAGTCAAAGCTGTTAGCCCGCTGGCAGGGACCTTATGAGGTAGCCCGGAAAGTGGGACCTGTGACCTATGAGATTCACCAGCCCGACCGACGGAAAAAGACCCAGTTATATCACGTCAACCTGCTAAAGCCATGGTGCGACCGAGAGGGCCTGCTAATCGACCCTTGCCCACCTGAGCCAGAACTGGGCCCGGACGTGACCCAGACGGGGGACTTGGAGGAACCCCCGTTGGGCACCTCGCTCACGGAGGAGCAGCGTAAGCAGGCTAGGTGTCTCCTGCAGGCCTTCCGGAAAACCTTCACGGCAGTACCGGGGTACACGACCCTGGCCTGTCACACAATCCAAACCGAGCCAGGGAAGACGATCCGAGAAACCACCCGGCCCTTACCATACCGGATGCATCAGGAGGTAGAAGAGGAGGTCCGAGCCATGTTGGCCCTGGGGGTCATCAAGCTGTCCTGCAGTGAATGGCGCAGTCCAGTGGTTTTGGTACCTAAACCGGACGGCACCCGCCGATTTTGTATAGACTTCCGGCGGGTAAACGCCATATCTCGTTTTGACGCCTATCCGATGCCCAGGGTGGACGAACTCCTAGGACGCCTGGGAGAAGCGCAATTTATCACCACCCTGGATCTTAGCAAAGGATATGGGCAGATCCCGCTCGATGAAGAATCCAAAGAGAAAACCGCCTTTGCCACCCCATCGGGGCTTTATCAATTCAACAGGATGCCGTTCGGCCTCCATGGTGCCCCAGCGACCTTCCAGCGGCTGATGGACCACCTCCTGCGGCTGCACCAGGAGTATGCGGCCGCCTACCTGGATGACGTGGTGATTTATAGCCGCCGCTGGGAGGATCACCTCAACCGGGTCGCCACAGTCCTACGAACCTTGCAGGAGGCAGGGTTGACCGCCAACCCTAAGAAATGCAGGATAGCCTGGCAGGAGACCACCTATCTTGGCTACACCGTGGGAGGAGGACAAATAAAACCCCTTGTGGGCAAGGTACAAGTCCTCGCGGACTGTCCCACGCCAACGACTAAACGCCAAGTGCGGCAATTCCTGGGCCTCGCCGGGTATTATCGGCGGTTTATCCCGCAGTTCGCATCGATCGCCGCACCCCTAACTGAGCTGCTCACCAAAAACAGCCCCCGACAAGTGCGAAGCTGCCTTCAGGACACTTAAGGACCGCCTGTGCCAGGAACCGGTCTTGTATAGCCCGGATTTTAACAAACCGTTTATCCTCCAAACGGACGCATCGGAGACCGGCATAGGGGCGGTCCTGTCCCAAGAAGTAGGCGGGGGGGACCATCCGATAATATACCTAAGCCGGAAACTATTCCCCCGCGAGCGAAATTATGCCGTGATCGAGAAGGAAGTCCTAGCAGTGAAGTGGGCCTGTGACACCCTCCGGTTCTTTCTCCTGGGTGCCCCATTCACCCTCGTCACGGACCATGTGCCCCTCCAATGGTTGATGCGGATGAAGGGTAATAACCCCCGTATCATGCGTTGGTACCTAGCCTTGCAACCCTATGCCTTTGACATCCAGTATCGGGCAGGTAAGGACCACGCAAATGCCGACTTCCTATCCCGCCTTGGGGAAATGGAAGGATCTGGCCCCAAGAAGTAGGAGCCAGACTTGGGGGGGGGGAGTGTAGTGGGCCGGTGTGGCTCCCCTCCTCCCTTCGGAGGGTTGGACGCCGGAAGGGGCGGGGCTACAGAGCGGTGAGCCTGCCCCTCAGAGGGTCAGGCGGCGACCCGGAAGAATAAAAGCCGGCCATTCTAGCTCAGT